>CALNHX010008830.1:0-56205 GCA_940337035.1 Agriotes lineatus
AAAAAGTACTATATATGCTTTTATACAAGCGCAGCATAGGGAGACCAGCAAAACCACCCTCGATAAAATCCAAAGTAAAGGTGTGGTAACACAAGAGCTGCTGCGCACCCAAGCCGCCATGTTCTCAGCCACTCGAGCATCAGTTTGTTTTGTGCGTTAACCCATTATATAAATACAAGGGTATGCCCAAGCGCCGCTTTTCTCAACGACCAATGGAAAGCGGGCACCACACAACGTCATAAATAGGCGGCAATTTGAAAGTTACGTTTTAAAAGCCTCCCGGAAAAATCGTATTTTGCATTTGTAAGTGTCAAGTTAATGGCGAAATGATTTTCATGCCCGAGACCTTACGAATGTGACGTCATGTGGTGCCCTAAAGCACCTCTATAATACGAGCATGCTTGTCAGCCATTTTGAATCACATCACAAAAGCGGCAAATTAAAAAAACTAGTTACTTTTCAGAAAATGAAAATAGGTTAATGTGTATACATTTGATGCAAAGCATAAAAGGCAAAAAACACAGGAAAACGAAGACAGCTGGCAACTCAAACACGAGGTTAGAAGCTAGAACAGCGAGAATAGATAATATAATAACCCACAGCGACTGAAATGTTTGACATTGTAGGGTTATGTTTTGGTTGCATCATGTCCACCAACATCTAAACGCGAAAGTACTGTGATGCAAGATTTTATGCAACTTGTGCGACATGCGTCTGCTTGTATTATAAAGGGTTCTAGGGCACCATAGAGCCCTTTATAATACAAGCAGATGCATGTCGCACAAGTTGCATAAAATCTTGCATCACAGTACTTTCGCGTTTACATGTTGGTGGTCATGATGCAACCAAAACATAACCCTACAACGTCAAACAGTTCACTCGTTGTGGGTTATATTATCATCTATGCTCGCTGTTCTACCTTCTAACCTTGTGTTTGAGTTGCCAACTGTGTTCGTTTTCCTGTCTTTTTGCCTTTTATGCGTTGCCTTTCATATACTTTATTAAAAAATCAGTCTATTTCAAGACTAAAGAATACTTTTTTGCAGAGCACATCTCTGTTTTTTTGGATATAAGGTAAGCCTAAAACATTGATTCATTTTTGAATGCACTATTTACGGTCTTTTCTGTTTTTCAGATTTCAAAATCTTCGAGCATGACCGGTTATTCAGCCTCGAGTTAGTACTATTAAACGTATAGACTATTATAATTATTCACCTCCGAATAAACATAGACATTAACATATTTTCATTTTCTGAAAAGTAACTAACTTTTTTAATTTGCCGCTTTTGTGATGTGATTCAATATGGCTGACAAGCATGCTCGTATTATAGAGATGCATTATGGTGCCCGTGTTCTGTGGGCTACCGCCTGATGAGCATACCCTTGTACAGGTTACAGAAAGTTACAGGAACTAATGTTAGAATCTAATAATTTTCAAGTTTCGTATTGGTAACATTTTTACGTCTATCATATTGACATTAAATTGTTAACCTTATTTAAGCTAAATGACACAATAAATCAGAGGCGTACGCAACATTGCGGTATGGTATATTATCAGTTCTTGAATGTTAATAGGATTGCGGAAATAATGATGTACGTTGAACAACCAGGCTCTGCTAAACCTTCTATCCCAGCAACAGCAATTTCCACACTTTAAAACACAAAGAATCTGTCATATGACGTTAGTCCAGTGTTGCCAACTCTTGACTTTTTTCCGTAATAGAAATTAACAAAAATAGTAATAGATTCGATAGTTTGGGTAATAGAATAATAATAATTTAACTTCTGCTCATATACCTACATGAAAATCATTAGTTTTTTAGGTTAAAGTTTGCTTTAGAACTCGGTCTGTAACGTCTGTAGACTAACTTATTTACATAAGAACAGGTAAATGTTTTACAAGTATACTATACATATAGCCGGCTATTGCCCCATGCCGAACAAAGTTCAATAAATGGTACAAGTATAAGATAATAGTGTTAAATTGACCCTTTGTTACAAAAAGTAACATAAATTCATTCAAGGGCCATTCTAAAAAAACCATAACTTCTTGTTTCACAATACAATTTGCAAAACCTTAGCTTAAATATTATTTTTTCTATAGCACATGTTAAAGTGTGCTTTGATCAACTCAAAACAAAAGGTCAAGTTTTACTTTAACAGCAAGGGTAGATAAAGTAGCACTTTAACATCAAGGATAGATAAAGTAATTTAATTTTCTAACTTTTGTTTAAATTAAATATGACAACTGCGCATTATCGTAGCAACCCAATCTAGCTACTGACATTTTGAAATGTGATTGACTGTCCTTGCTTTCCTTTGAAATTGTTAAAGTTCTTGCTATAGAAAAAAATATTGTATTATACACGACGATAAAGTTATTTCTATCCACTCTTGAATCATTAACGTCTCGACTTCGTCTCGACGTTAAACGATTCACTCGTAGATAAAATTTAACTTTATCGTCTTGTATAATAAATTACTATTAGTTTATATTTACACACAAGATTGTTTTCATTTCCATCAATCATGGCAACTTTGTTAAAATAATAAACAATAAATAACTTTTTATTAAAAAAAAAATGACGGTATACATGTATACACCCGTTAGAATATGTCACAAAGCTGTTTCGTAATAATAGCCATATCGTTGTTACTTTAAATTAAATAATTAAATAGACTGAGTTATTATTTTCAATTTTAGTAGGTATATATTAAATAAAAGTTTCATAAACTTAAATTTAGAATAAAAACATTATCGTTCGAATTTTTGTTGAAAAATGTGTGTCACAGTCCAGAAGTGTATACTCCAGAAATATCAGAAATATAAGTTCCTCTACGTACACTAAAGTGTAGTTCTGATGCATGTTGTGTATAAAGAGGAAGAAAGGAAGCCATTTTGATTGATATTTACTGTGCAAGTGAATATGTGCCTTTTAGTTTGGTGTTTTTAATTTGGTTATTGATAGTGATGTGGCTGGTGGTTCTTCGACCATTGTATCTTTCGTTCTTGTCATAGAAAAGAGAGTATTAAAATTAAACTATTTTTAACAGCATATATTTAATGCTGTTATTTACATTAGTTGGTTACATACATGTTAAATTTCTAACTCAATTTTTGGAGTACTATCAATGAAACAAGAGAATAAAGTGTGTGTAATTGAGGATATTCAGCTCAGTAGCTAAGAACATTTGTGAGAATTCATAAAATAAAGTGTAAATTCTGATATAATAATGCCGTATGTTTATTTAAGTAATTTTAAATTTTAAATAATTTTTACTTAACTAAATGTAATACGGATTTTTATACAAATGAACTAAATAATATAATATTTTTTTTTGTGTACAAACGAAGTAACATCTGTTTATAAAATATCGTTCATATTAATCGCCTCTTTTCAGAAACGGCAAAAAATAATGGTACAAAGAAAAATTCACAGAAAAACATCATCTAATAAAGTGAAACACAGGATGAGAATACAGGAATCGTATAAAACTAATCCAGAGAGGATTGAATTTATGAAACAGAAGCAAAGAGAGAGTTATATTGATAAAATAAAAACGGCAAAAAGGTAAAATGAATGAGCATGAGGAAAGATAACTAAGAAAGAGGTGGAAGGAAAAAACTAGAAAATATATAGAATCTGTTAAAAACACAACTAAAATAGTATAGTCACTGAATACTTCTCCTGAGAGTCCAAGTCTTAGTATTAGCAACTATGTCAGTCTACAAAATGAAAGTAGGCGAAAAATAAATGCTCGAAATATATGAAGATGAAAGAGAAGAGTTAAAAAACAAAATAAAAAAATAGAATAAAAACTTGCTTTAGTTTCAAAATACAGACTAGGGTTTCATACGAGCCAGAGTGTAAAGTCTTCAGACCAAAAACTGACTCCAAGAAAACAAATTAACAACGTTTTAAAAGAACAAAATGTTACTCCCTTTGTAAAAAAGGAATTGTCATTTTCTGAGGTCACATTAAATAAAATAAAGGAAAGTTACAGTGGGGACACAAACATGACCAAGAAACATGATTTTGTTGGGAAACTCAAATATGATATTATTAAAAAATATAAGTGTGTAATAATTATTTATCTTATTAGTGGGATAGAAGCATTATTACAGCGTTACGAGTTACTGTTATATGCTTTAGCCCAAATATAATATAGAAAATTTTATGTACAACTGTCCAAAATTGGGAAAAGTGCATTAAGAAAAATGTCAGATTTGTCATTTTCAAAAACATTTTAGTAGGCAAATGTCAGCAGTCAATTTTATACACTATTTCCGTTGAATAATGAAGCTAATTACCTAACAACAATAGTGTGAAATGAATCACCTAATAAGTCCTTATCAAAGCAGTTGTAGATAAATGAAATAAAATTACTAACATCTTTGAGAATATTAGCAAAGTTTAAGTATAAATATATGTAAGATCATCAGAAGAATGTTTTAAAAAAGCGACAAGCTGTTAGATTTTCTTAAAAAAGTAAAAAGGGCAAGGTGCGGCCTAAAAGAAAAAAAAAGAAACAGTAGCATTAAAAAATAAAAATAAAAAAAAAGCTCTTTAAGTAATATTTTACGGCAGCTTCATAAGATATGAAAATTTCAGTTTAGCCATAAAAAAATTAAAAATTTAAAAAATAGTTGAAGAAAACTCCGCACATGAATATCTTGTTTCACTATGCTGCCAGTCATTACCAGAAAACTGCTTGGAAAGGACAGCTCCGCAATGCAAATCAAAAGAAATAATTTTTAAAGGATTTTGGGTAACTAAACCAGTGACCTAAAACAGTGACCAATAATGTAAAGGGAGTTGTGAAAACTGTTATACGAATTTTAAACAAGAAAATCTGTAAAGGGGTTTACTGGGAACTTCCCTCGCGCGAATTACATCAATTTGCAAATAAAGAAAAGTAGTCCGCTGGAATTACAACTCTGCTTTTCCAGGTGATGAGAGTAATAGCTCAGTTTCTAATCCGGCGCTTGCGACTGCTTGAGCAACCGAGCCGCGACCGTGCTCGAATTGTACGAGTTTCAGGTGCGTTATAAAGACACCATACTATTATGTCCTACTTATAATGTTTACCCTGTATATGTTAGGTCCCATTGTCGCTAATGATAATGCTGGTACTATCCGTTCCGTACCGAACTGCAGTCTCGCGTCGATACGCGACTAACGTGCCATTCTTGGTGTCACATATTGTCATTGATGGTTTTATACGCTAGATTGTGTGTATCCTGTAAATAAATACTTTGTCGCACTAGAAGTTAAAGACAATGTTATTATTTCGGTTCGGCCACGAGCGCAAATAATCTTGATAGATAAAGCGTAAGCTGTACACAAATTATTACTTTTATCTATTTCTCAGTTAAAGCAAAAATAAACAAAATTTTATTTTTTAAGGTGCTCACTCTGACTATATTTCTACGAATTTTTCTCGGTGTTATGCGTGGTAGACATATAATCTGCATGAAAGGTATCGTCTCCCTCCAACAAGCTTTTGAGTTATACCGCCAACAGAGAGACAGACAGACTGACAGACAGACGGAATTGAGAAAACCTGTTTTTCGTCATCTAGCGACCCTGAAACGTGAAGATCTGAATAAACCTCGGAAAGTGATCTTTTTGTGATTACTATACTACCTTCGTTTTAGACGAGGGAAGTAAAAAGGCATCTAGCAGAAAGGATTTAGTTTAATGGCTTTCCTTTAATGTTAAAGAGGGGTGGACGGTATACTTTTAAATATAATGTATTACAGTTTACAAACCTTGAGCAACTTTTTTTTAGTTTTGTTTTGAATTTATCATTTGTGCTTGCTTTGTATTTAGGGTTTTGTATTTAGTTGTATAAGGAAAAAATTATTATTTTTATCAGTAAGAAAGTGTTTTTATTTTTTAAGTAACACAACCTCAAATTAATTCAAGAACCTTGGGCGTATATGCATTAGATATGTGTTTTTATTTCATACTATAAAATATTCTTGTTTAAAAACAATATTTTGATTTATAAAAAGTCTTCCTCTCTATAAAGATTAGGTTTTTTTAGAATGACCCACAGTCAGTTAATCTTTAATTAAAGACTCTGACACTTATAGACTTTATTTCAACATCACAGAAAATAAACTTTTCGTGAACGTAATATAAAAGTAATAGAAATTGCAAATCGTAATAGATTTTGTAGTAATAGCGTAATAGATAGGGGCATAAAGTAATAGATCTATTACTATAGTAATAGGGTTGGCAACACTGCGCAAACGAAATTCCTTTACCCACCGTTACTGTTTACTTGTCATTTAAAATATAACCTAACTTTGTATGTTTTTGACAACTTTCCACATATTGCCAATTCATCAAATATGATCACAGCGCCTTTCATGACCTACCTTGACACCCAATCTACTTTCTGTGACCTGTATTTATATCATGCGTTAACCTACAGCGTGGCAAGTCAGTCGATTCAGAGCCGTAGTAATATTATTTACTTTTGTGACTTGAGGACCGTAGAGTTGTATTTATTATTAAAAATAAATGGTACTCGAAGTCGAAATAGTCGCTGTGCAGCGTTTAAGTGTATAAACAATTCAAAAAACTGTGATTCTTAGTTTCATTCTATGCAATTTTTACTTTCTCGCATACGGTAGTATAAAGTATTGTAATCGTCAAAAAAATCGACTTCGAGATTTTGACGAATCTTGACGTTTTAGACCTCCTAGAGTCCGAAAAAACCATTTTTCGAATTATGTCTGTGTGTGTGTGTGTGTGTGTGTGTGTGAACACGATAACTTAAAAACGAAATAAGCTAGACCCTTGAAATTATGTACATAGTCATTATTCAAAATTTGTAGATTCCTTTCAAATTTTTAACGAAATCGGTTAACCGGAAGTGGCACTTTACCTAAACAGGTAGCGGTACCTATTCAAGTAAAGTACCAGTTTGCTTCGAGATATTTGAACAAAATTTTGTACATACATTTCTTATGTAGAAAAACTACAAGATATTACATTTCAGCATGATCGGTTAACCGGAAGTGGCATTTTACCTAAACAGGTAGCGGTATCCATTCAAGTAAAGTACCAGTTTGCTTCAAGGTATTTGCGAGAAAGTCTAGGGGAGCACACTCCCGATTTTTATTAACGAGGTGCGTAAATCAAGATTGCCTGGAGAATTTTTTTGAGTCAGTGAGGCAATTGTGTTAACCCTCTATCCTCTATCCAGTTTACCAGAATATTTAGAAGGTGTTTTTGTTTAGACATGTTACATGTTACCGAAAATTTCGAAAAAGATGAAGACATCATTTTACTAACAATAGTAGATATGCCCACCGATCAAACAGAGAATGAAACTAATATTTTGACTCCAGAAAACATAACACAAAAATATTACTAGATATATATATATATTTGTATAGTATTGAATATAAAATGTTGAAAAATTTCCATTGTTTTTTTTTGTTGCAGATTTACATACAGTAATTTTGGATTAAAACTATTAGAAAATCTTTAGTAAATGTACTACATTTTAAAAGCTTTCAAATAGGTATATATTTTTTAATGGATCATGTTACTAGAAAAATTCTATTGGGGAAGCCGTTAAATATAAACGACCGTAATTTAAAAAATCTGGTGTGATACACTCACACAACTTCCTTTTACAGTGATCTTATAATTAGTTAAATATTTAATTTTTAATTTTTAAGCATTCGTCAAAAATTTTCAAAAATTAGGAATTCTACAAAAACGGTACAAAATAGAGCGTTAGTTGAAGAGAAAAATTTTTTCTAAAATCTTAAGGAGAATTCAAAAATGTAATAATATACCGGGTGTTCTATTTAAAATAGGAGTTAATAAAAAAAATAGAAAAAAAAAACAAAAGAAACCCACTTTAGAAGTATTCAACTAGAAAATCACCTATCTCACGTTAATGCACATTAAAAATGTAATAAAAATGTAAAGTTTGAAAAAAATCGTTAGAGCCGTTTTTGAAAAAATCGAAAAAAACAAAAAAATCACAAGAGTAAACACTTACTTCCGGTTATGCGATTTTTTTAAAAAGCTTGCTGTCTCATCTACATAGTACACAAAACTTATATATGAAGTTTCAACGCCATACCTCTTTTCGTTTTTGAGATATTCTGTTCACAGACAGACACACAGACACACAGACAGACAGACAGACAGACCAATGAAAAAAAATATGTTTTTTGGGATCAGGGGACTCTAAAACGTGAAGATCTGTTGAAAACTCAATTTCGAATTTTTGGGGTGAATCCAATACTTCCTTTACGGTAAAAGGAAGTAAAAACCAGACTCGACCTTTGAAAATCATGTGTCAGAAGCAGGCCACAATTTTCCAAATCTAAACGATTTAAAGATATTACATGTAGAAGAAAAAGATTTTTTGCACTACTAGTCTCACAACGCATCGTTATTGGCTTATTTTTAGGTCGTGAAGTTGATTTTCTCCACCAAGGGAGAGAAAGTAAAATAAACAATTTTCACCGTGGTAACTAATAAATTGCTAAGTTACCAAATATGACTATTTTAATTTTGACGTTTTAAAGAGCTGTATTGTCAGGTTGACAGTTAAAATATTTTCGAAATTTGTTGGGAATTTAGGTATTAAGCGGTTTGGTAGTGCAAAAAATAGTATATACACCACGGTAGCGAATCGTCTTATAACCTTCGCGCTTTAGATACTTCGCGCTGCGCGCTCTGTATCTAATATGCGCTCAGGTTATAATACTGCACTTCGCTACCTTGATGTATAATATACTATGTTGCACTACTAGTCTCAGAACGCATCGTTATTGGCCTATTTTTAGGTCGTGAAGTTGATTTTCTCCACCAAGGGAGAGAAAGTAAAATAAACAATTTTCACCGTGGTAACTAATAAATTGCTAAGTTACCAAATATGACTATTTTAATTTTGACGTTTTAAAGAGCTGTATTGTCAGGTTAACAGTTAAAATATTTTCGAAATTTGTTGGGAATTTAGGTATTAAGCCGTTTGGTAGTGCAAAAAATAGTATATACACCACGGTAGCGAATCGTCTTATAACCTTCGCGCTTTAGATACTTCGCGCTGCGCGCTCAGTATCTAATATGCGCTCAGGTTATAATACTGCGCTTCGCTACCTTGATGTATAATATACTAATTTTGCACTACTACTCTCAGAACGCACCGTTATTGGCCTATTTTTAGGTCGTGAAGTTGATTTTCTCCACCAAGGGAGAGAAAGTAAAATAAACAATTTTCACCGTGGTAACTGATAAATTGCTAAGTTACCAAATATGACTATTTTAATTTTGACGTTTTAAAGAGCTGTATTGTCAGGTTGACAGTTAAAATATTTTCGAAATTTGTTGGGAATTTAGGTATTAAGCCGTTTGGTAGTGCAAAAAATAGTATATACACCACGGTAGCGAATCGTCTTATAACCTTCGCGCTTTAGATACTTCGCGCTGCGCGCTCAGTATCTAATATGCGCTCAGGTTATAATACTGCGCTTCGCTACCTTGATGTATAATATACTATTATTACTATGGAGAAAATAAAACAGCAAAGCGCCATCGTACCTGATCATAATCAGCTCTTAGGAACACAAAGCTCATAGAAATTGATTGAGCGCACGTAATTTGACTTGAACATTGTTTAACCACGCCGGAGACGGCGGGCCCAAAATAGCAAGTGTGAGGTACGAACAATTCGTTCCCAAAGGCAGGCTTGCACTCTGATAAGAGATAGCGCGGGTCGAAAGTTTATCGCGCAAACGAAAGAAACATGATACAGGCATAAAATACACTGCTTTAAAAAATTTAAGAATTCGAAATGCAACGGATTTATAATTCAACTAAAAATATACAGGTTAAGCCTGAAATAATTGGATAGATGGCGAAACAATTAGGCGAAGCCAACAAATTTTTTCAATTCGATAGTTATTCGAATTTCGATATATGGAATAATATTCGATATTTAATTTTATTCGTTATTCGACACTTAGTTTGTGATATTTTGTGATTTTAAAATGTCATACTATTTTTACTAATATCACAGTAAATAAAGTATTGTATGCACCACAGGAGGTATTCGTGTTTTTTACCTTCGGCTCACTTACAGGCCTCAGGAAAAAACATATTCATATCTCTTTTAATGCATGAATAGCTATTACTTTATTTATAATAATTGACCAGTCGTACATTTATAACCAAACAAATTATCCTCCGTACTTTACTTTTGTGATCTCACATTTGATCTGATTATTTCAATATTGTCTCAGGTAATAAACAATAAAATTGTCTTGTTATTAGTTTACCTTAAAACAGCTTATTCCTTTATTAACATTAATTAAATGATAAATCGGCCCCCCTATTATTTCATAAATCTGCATTTGTTCGGAAGAGTCTAATGTTGATCCAGTATCTGAAGAAAAAGTTTCCAATCATTTAACTAGTAACTTTATAGCTATTTAATTGAATTTGTTCTTTTTATACCACACAAACATGATGGATTTGCATTGTTTAACTTCAAACAAAATATATATTCAACGTTTAATTCTTAATTCCAATATCCAGGTGCGCGCCATCTAATTCATAATAATTATTTTGCTTTTCCGAACTTTTCACTAAAACATAAATATATTCTTTTTCAGATGATGTCATTTGTAGGAAAATAGATTGGATGAATCGTGAATTGTTTTCTACATATACTAACCTAGATTTATATAAAATTGAGCGAGGGCTCAATAAAACAAAGGTTCGTATCGCATCGCTCTTTGAGGAAGATTGTGAAGAAACTTTTCTACAAAAAGGTGGCTTTATTGGGTTTTCTTCTTCAAGAACTGTTTGCGATGATGGCCTTCCAGATATTTATAAAAACGTGAATGCCTATGAAGACTGGCTAATAGATCAAATGACACCATGGCCAACAAATAATGGTATGTTAGAATAGCTTTAGAGATAAATACGGGTTCCACTCTGTATGTTTTGAGATATAAGAAAACCTAATATTTAAGAGGCACCGGAGAGTACATGATACTATATACTCTCTGGGGCACGCAATATTTATTTAGTACTTAAAACTGTGTTTACGTAGATATGCAAAAAATAATAAAGCAGGCATCTGTTTTGTCCAAAAAAAATTCATTACAGTTCGATAATAGCTATTTGTTACATTAGGCTGGTAGCATTTATGGCCGAGCTAGTAAATCACGGTCGAGCCCGTCAGGTCAAGGTACGTTAACTAGCAAGGCCAGAAACTTGAATTCCGGCAGTGTGTCGTTTAAAATTCTTTGAATACCGAAGAGGGGCAAGAACCAATTTGTTTTTTACAGATTTATGCCTACTTATTGAATTTTAAAATGCTGTGATTCGTGTTAAACATTCGGCAGTACTAAAGTATTGTTATGATACATGATGCAGGAAAATAAAGCATATGAAAGAAATATTTAAAATGAACTAATAAAGTTGGACAGTTACAATAATTGAATCTTGATGGGTATAAAGTTTTGAACATAAATAATGAAAGTAAAAGATACAAGGGGTTCTTTTCATTGTGAATCATTTAATATTGTTATATTTAATGGAATGGATTAAACTTAATGGTTGTATTTAATATTTATAAAAATAAACCAAGGTAACATTGACAAATTTATTTGTTAAGGAAATTCTGTATATAGCATTATTTAAAAAAAAATGAGGTGTGCATTAAGAATTGTCTCTAATACATATAAAAAGTTTGTTTAAAAACAGTTACAAAAAACAACTCAAGAAAGCATGTATGTAATTTGGCTATAATAATGTTGGTATAATAAAAAATAGAATCTCTGCCTTAATTTGTCTAATTTTGGTGATAACAAATTAAATAAAGGCTGAAAAAAAATCTACGAGGTAAAGAAAGTGAAATATTTAAAATGGAAAAGATATTGTGACATCAAGTGTTCGAGGAGAAGCTACAGATACAGTTAATTGGATATAGAATACAGGACATTATACTAGTTGAATGGATTTGGATTTATTCATACGTACAAGATATTAGAAGAGGTATTTTACAATTTAATATTTGATTTGGGTGTTCTGTGGACGTTGCTGGAGACATCAGATTATCTGCAAAAAGGGGAACAAAGTTACAATTGGAATTTATAAAAGGATATAAACTTACCAGGACTTGGATCGTGTGACGGTGACATCCGGAAGAAACCGTGGCATCCGGCAGGAACAGTGACATCCAGGAGTAACCAGGACAGGATTTAGGAACCAAGGGAGTTGATTTGACCGGACGGAGCCAGAAGGAGGTTACCAGGAGGTATATCGTGTGACGGTGACATCCAGGAGGAGCTAGGACTGAAATTAGGGATCTGAGCAGTTGGTTTGACAGGTCAAGAGTAGCTGAAAGGAGCCACGAACCATCAAAGGGCTTGCTGTTGGTGAATTGGACATTGAGTGCTGCAGTCTATCGATGACAGGATTCAGTAGTGATTGGTGTTTGCAGTAAAAGCATGAGCAGCTATTAAGGTTTGTTAAGATAAGTTGAAAAAGCATTTTGAATAACTGTCAATTTTGAAAGTGATAACATAAAGTTTAGTTAGTACTTACATAGGTGATTTGAATAGTAGTAAATATCAATGTGAGATACAGTTGTCAGTTTACCTGGTTTGATTAATTTTGAAAATCGGGTTTGACGTTAAGTATCATTGATAGCAAACTAGATTTTGATGAACCCACCCTGAAAATAAGAGCTCTCGATTTAAAAGCAGTTATTATTTGATACTTAAGACATTACATGAATTAAGGCATAGTTTACCTGATGAGCTATTGCAGTATATTGTTGGTGACACTGTCAGTCTACGTGAAATTCGAGGTTAGGTTTACCTTCAGTTTGTGTCAGACTGACGCAAAACCTAACCATTTTCTTCTTCTATGTCGTTAAAGCCCAAATTGGACATTGGCTCCTGTAATTTCTGACTCCATGTCTGTCTGTTTCCTGTCGCTCTTCCAAACTCGGGCTCCTGAAAGATCTCGTGCATCCTCTTGTATTTCGTTTTCCTATTGTTTTCGTGGTCTCCCCAATGGTTTTTTGCTGTGCATTCCGCTACTTAACGTTCTTTTTCGTAGCTTTTTACCTGTCATTCCGACTACATATCCAGCCCACTGTAGCGGTTGTAGTCTGATAAATTCTGAGAGTGGGGGTTCTTTAAAAAGTCAATACAATTTCCCGTAATTGGTCCCATTACCTTTCTCAGTACTATCCTGTCGGAGATATTAATCATGCTTTTTTTTGTCATGACACACACTACAGTTCCGTAACTTACAGAAATATTGCCTTGTACACTCTTAACTTATTATTACAGTATACATGTTTTTATTATGCGATCAAAATATCTGGAGCTAGGTGGTTGGGAAGATCGAAAAATTCGCATATCCATATATTTTTATTTAAGTATGTGAGATATAGCGAAGTAGGCTTTGTTGGCTACGATTATTCTACGGCGAATGTCTACGTCTTCTGTACCATTTGCGTTCAGTTTCACGTCCAGATATATACATTTATCTACTGACTCGACATTGTGTTCTACTACTATTTGTGCTGCCCTATGATCTCGTTTTTTTATTAACGTTTTTGTTTTTGTCACGTTCTACGTAGGCTTGTCTTGTTGCCTCTGATTTTCGGCTCATAATATTGATATTATCCGCGTAGGCGGCCACCTGTAGGGTCTTGTTGGTTAGCAGGTTTTTTTCCTATAATCATTTGCCCTATCATGTATTCCATGTATTCTCCTTGCTTTAGGTCTTTTGAAATGTTGAATATATCAGTTAATTAATTGGTTCTGAATACGTACTGCCCCTACCATGTCATCCATTTTTGCCTTTATAATTCTTATTAGTTTATGCGATATTTGAAATTCGAGCAAAATTTGATAAAGTCTGTTCTACACGAACTTAAAGTGAAATTAAATAATTCCGATGACTTTTTTAAATTTTCAAAGGTTTTGATATATGTTTAGGTATGTTTGTTCGGAAAAAGGCAAAATATGAGTTGTATGTGTTAACTTACGTAATAGTTGGCTTGTTATTGAATACTAATTATATTATGTATTCCCTATTCTAAATCTAGTGTTAAGATTTAATATCTAGGTAACAAATGAGAGTTGTTTTGTAAACAAACTAAATAAACTATTTTCTTCTCACTTTGGGACTTCAAACTCATTTACTCTGCTAAACTTGATATCGAGTAATATCAAATAACCAATAGGTTATGCGCCCAGGTAATGGCTGAAATATTTGTGAAGAGTAAGAAGTTACTGCATTTTTGGAGCCGATTGTCACCTTAGTTTTTGAGGTTATTTTTCTCTTTACATCGAGGTCACCCCGTTTTTGGATAATAATTTGGATCGAGGCTGAGGAAAAGATGGACAGGATGAAAGGTTATCATGTTTAGAAGTTTGACGCCAAAAATTTCCAGCTTTGGAAATATCAGTTACAAATTATTTTTTGCGGCGAAGGAATTCTGGAAGTCGTAAATGGTATAACAAAACGACCGGAAGCCGCAAGGTAGCGAACAGACAACATGGGATGAAGCAAATGCAAAAGCCATCTTCATTATTTCGACAGCAATGGAATTTGATGAACTGCAGGTTGTCATGACATGTGCTAATTCGACGGAAATGTGGAAACGTCTCAAAACAATCCATGAGCAACGTTCAACGGTAAATAAAATCACGCTTAAGCAAAGATCAGATGTCAACAACGGACACAATAGAGCAGCATATTAGTCGAGTCCCTTGTACAAGCTCTTAATGATGATGGCGAACCAGTCCTTGAAGTCGACAAGATTGCCAAAACTTTAGGTGGTCTTTCAGCAAAATATGGTTCGTTCATAACTGCCTGGGATTCTTGTAGAGTCCTTGTATATAGGTTACTAAGAGTTGGGCAAACAACGGGATACATTTTGATTGGTTTGGATCACTTTTGGCAAGGCATGTGTGATAAAAGTGCAGTTTTTGCATATTTTGTAACATGTTACGACTGATAGTTTCACACATGCAAGTCTAAATCTTAACCAAATTGGCCGTATATTCCTAATAGTCGGTTCTAAAGATCCTAAAAATTATCAATACTCTGAAAACTGTCCCATCAAAGACAAGTTAGCAAGGTTGGTTCGCATAACCTCTTTGTTCGACATATGTCAAATATCTAATTTGGATCAAAAATGTATGTCAAATCAGGCTGTTTGCCTAACTCTTAGTAAACTATACATATACAGGATCTCTAGATTCTTGTGCTGAAGAGAGGCAAACATTCGACAACCTAACAGCTCGCTTGCTGATGGAGGAACATCGATTATCGCAGGTTGACGGAATGTCAACAGATTTTGCTGCTGTCAAAGTTGACAATTTAAAATCTACTAAAAAGGTATCACACAGTATTGAAAAGGATCAAAAGCCAAAATCCGTGAGTAAGAAAAATGAGGAATGTTTTTACTGTCATGCCAAAGGGCACTTTAAGTCTGAATGTCGCAAACTGCAAGCCAAACGTAACGCCGTAAATAATAATAATTCCGAGCACTCGGCTCTTAGTGCAGAAATAAGAAATATTTCAGTGTCAGGTTGCAAAGATGTTTGGTTGGCTGATCGTGCAGCACCCAGACATATGACATCGCATAGAGAATGGTTTACATCATTCAAATCGATTCAAACTGGCGATGTGGCAGTACAGATTGGTGACAATTCCTTTGTTAGAGCAGAGGGCATAGGAACTGTTGACGTTATGTCACTAATCAATGGAAAATGGCTATCTCGAACCTTTGAAAATACATTGTATGTACCAAAATTAAAGAAAAACTTATTTTCAGTGTTAGCAGTCACACAAAAGAAGTTTAAGGTCATTTTGACGATGACAAAATAGAAGTTAGAAATTCTAACCTAATTGCAGCTGGAATCAAGACAACAGATCAATGTTACAGGATGTTGTTTAAACTTCCAGTATGGGAACAAGCTAATTCAGCTTCGACAATACTCTGGCATAAAAGGTTAGGTTATGTTCATTTTCAGGCATTGAAAAACATGGCGGACGAGCGTTTAATCCCCGGATTAAAACTAAAGAACGAAGATTAATTTTTTTGTGAGCCTTGTCAATATGGAAAAACTTGTAGAAAACCATTCGAGTCAAATTTGAGGTCAAGGTCGAATACTCCAGGGGAATTCATCCACACTCATTTAAGTGGGAAAATGCCAACGGCGTCACTGGGAGGCGCAGATAACTATATTGTCTTCAAGGATGATTGCACATCGTATAGGTTCGTGTATTTTCTCAAAAATAAAAGTGAAGCTTTATCAGTATTTTTGGAATGTCAAAAGTTGATAGAAAAACAAACAGGCAACAAAGTTGAAGTTTTGCGAAGCGACAATGGAACCGAATATGTCAATCAGCAATTCAAAGACTATTGTAAGGAAAATTGAATTATACAAGAAACTACGAGCCCAACAGAACTGTCGAATTGAAAGAGACAATAGGCCCATTACTGAAAGTGCTCGAACGATGTTGCTTGATTCAAATCTATCTTCGGAAATGTGGGCAGAGGCGGTTAATTGTGCGGCAAAGCAAATGACAATCAAACTCCATATGAAAAATGGTTTGGCAAGACACCATCTCTAACTCACATGAAGAAATTTGGATCAGTGGCCTTTGTACATACTCCAAAGCACTTCAGGTCCAAATGGGAAAACAAGTCAAAAAGATGATTATGGTTGGGTATGATGGATACAGTCCGAATTAAGACTTTTCAACCCACAGACTAAGAAAGTTACTATTTCACGCGACGTCACATTCAATGAAGAATCAACGGATCAAGATTTACACTCTGGAAAGAGTTATATCCAATTTGATTGGCCTGATACACAATTGAAAGAAGAAGCGATACAAGCGGAAGACGTTCAAGAGGAATTGGAGGATGCTGTAGACGACAACAAAGGTATAAATCTAAGAGATAGAAACGCAATACGGCAACCAATTCGTTATCGGGATCCTAACTTTGCTTGCTCAGCAATCATCAGTGAACCACAGTCCTTCGAAGAAGCGTTTAAATAATCTGATGAATCATCAGAGTGGATGCAAGCAATTCAAGAGAAAATGGCTTCGTTGAAAAAAACCAATTTCTGGGAACTAGTGCCATTACCTAATGATCGAAAACCTGTTGGTTGTAAGTGGGTTTACCGAATAAAGCAAAAATCAGATAGATCTATTGATCAATTCAAAGCAAGGTTATGTGCTAAGGGTTATTCGCAAAAGGCGGGTATTGACTACAAGGAGACTTTCGCACCCGTTGTTCGGTACGATTCGGTTAGAGTTCTCTTGGCTTTGGCAGCTACAACGAACATGGAAATAAGGCAATTTGATTTAAAGACTGCCTTTCTTAATAAAGATTTAAATAAAGAGATTTTTATAACACAGCCGAAAGGCTTTAAGAAAACCCCAATTTAGTTTGCAAATTACGAAAAAGTTTATATGGACTTAAACAGACACCACGATGTTGGAACCAAAAGTTTGTATACTTTCTCACGATGTTTGGATTCAGGCAACTAAACGCAGACAAATGCGTTTTTTATACAAAAATTAAAGATATGGATGTTTATATGGCGTTGTACGTAAACGACGGGCTTTTACTCTGTAAGTCATTAAACATTCTTGACCGAATTTTATCGGAACTGGGATCGACCGTTGAAATTACTGTTGGCGATGGTAGATACTTCTGTGGACTGGAAATACAACGAGATCACGAGGAAAAGGAAATCCGTATAAGTCAACAGGGGTACATCAGTCGCTTACTGCTGAAATTTAACATAGGTGATTCTAAATCAAGTTCCATTCCTTGTGTACCTGGAGTCACGCTCCACAGTGGAAAATGTCCTGCTAATGATCAAGAATCAAAGCAGATGAGGAACAAGCCATACCGTGAAGCAGTGGGTAGCCTAATGTTCGCTACAACAGTATCACGGCCTAATATCATGTTTGCCTTGAATCAAGCGAGTAGGTTTTTAAATAATCCTGAATTGGAACATTGGATGGCTGTTAAAAGAATTTTGAAATATCTGCAAGGTACCAAAGACATGACAATCTGGTACAAAGCAAATCCAAATCTTGTCGAGTTGGTTGTTTACTCAGATGTCGACTTTGCTGGGGACAGCGTCACACGTTGGTCAACCACTGGCTATGTGAGCCTCTTAGCAAACGGTCCTGTTACTTGGTCTTCACAGACAAAAATGCGTAACCAAATCCACACCGAAGGCTGAGTATATCGCAGCTTCAGACGGAGCAACGGAAGCAATGTGGTTACGCAACTTTCTACGAGAAATTGGTATCAGTGCAGAGGAGCCAACCAAGCTCTATGTGGACAATCAAAGTGCCATACGTTTGGTCAAAAACGTAGATCACCACAAACGTACATAACACATTGATATCAAATACCACTACGTTCACGAACGGGTTGACAATAAAGACATTGAAGTTTGTTATGTTCGTTCGGAAAATCAACTGGCAGATTTCTTCACAAAACCGTTGCTCCGAGATAAATTTGTATTAAATCGGAACGCCTTAGCAGTTAGCACTTGTTCAAAATACATTCAATATACAAGAGTGGGAGTATTAACTTAAGTAATAGTTGGCTTGTTATTGAATAGTAATTATATTATGTATCCCCTATTCTAAATCTAGTGTTAAGATTTAATATCTAGGTAACAAATTCGAGTTGTTTTGTAAACAAACTAAATAAACTATTTTTTCTTCAAACGGCAGTAAAATGTGCCATTATACTGCTGGATTGATGATGCTAAACGGTCACTTCATTGCCATGGCATCTAAAACACTTTATCTGCCGCTCGTCAGCGGCAGATAATATTATCTGCCGCTGACGAGATCAAGTCATTTTCTTCGAATTTTGTTCACAAAATTGTCAATAATTTATTATAAAAACGTTTGAAAAAAAAAATACTATATGGTATTCGGAGCAAAAGTATCTTTATGTAGCTCGGCTGTACAGATAAACCGTCCAGCCTCGCCACATAAAGTATAACTTTTGCTCTTAATAACATAATATACCTACTATTATCTACTAGCAACATGATATTGTACATTTTCGTCATAGAAACAAAATATGAAAAGCTACTTATAACTCCCAAGGGACTTGTCAAATTATTTCTCCCTCAAACTCATGGTAACAATGCAACTACAATTAACTTCTTCGCAACCATACAATGAGGCAATCCTTGATGTGACTTACATATTATTCAAATTTTAAATGTCATTATGACATTTTGAAATTTCATACTATTTTTACGAATATGCTAGTAGATAAAACATTGTATGCACCACGGGATATATTCATGTTCTTTACCTTCGGTTGACTTACAGACCTCGGGCCAGAGCCCTCGGTCTGTAACACATGTCAACCTCAGGGAAAAAACATATTCATATATTCCTTAATGCATAAATATCTATTCTTCTGACTTTGGGACTTCGAACTCATTTACAATGCTAAACTTGATATCGAGTAATATCAAATAACCAATAGTATGTAATGACCATTACGTACGCAGTGAATGGTAAATAGTTGAAAGAAGATTTTCGGAGCATATTTAAACGTGCCGTCCATGTAATAAGTGTCAGCTTCTGACAAGAATTTTAAATTGGACACAACCAAATATAATTATATGGTTTTGAGTATCGTTGTCCAAAAGAAAACATTCTTCTAGATTAGTTTTTGGGTTCATCGTATTCAAAACTTCGTGGACTTCATGGTTGTATCGTGGAGTGGTCGGCATGATGTTCAGACGACTTCGGTTTATGTTGTGTCTAATCAAATGGATGTCCTTCGTGGTGATGTTCCTCTTGTATATATAGTGAGCGATTTCCGAATTGATTATTTTCGCTGGTCTTTCGCATAAGAAAATCGTCCGCAACCTTTCTTTTACACGAATTTCTGCTGGCTTTTCTGCTTAACTTCTGCACATTCGGATCATGATTATGAGGTCTGGCCACAACGGCCACTGGACACAACGGCCACACGTAATTTTGTATGGACATATCGGCCACACTGGACACAACGGCCAAAAGCGATATGTGGACACAACGGCCACCTTGGACGTATCGGCCACAGGGTTAGCTGGACACAACGGCCACTCTGGACACTACGGCCACATTTCAGACGTGGACACAACGGCCACAGTGGACACAACGGCCACTGGACATAACGCCCACACAGAATTTCTGTATGCCCATATCGGCCACAGTGGACACTTCGGCCACTTATCAGACGTGGACACAACGGCCACACTGGACACAACGGCCACACTGGACACAACGCCCACACAGAATTTTTGTATGCCCATATCGGCCACAGTGGACACTTCGGCCACTTATCAGACGTGGACACAACGGCCACACTGGACACAACGGCCACTGGACACAACGGCCACACTGGACACGTCGCCCACATAGCAGATCTGGACACATCGGCCACCGTGGACACAACGGCCACATAGCGGATGTGGACACAACGGCCACCGTGGACACATCGGCCACATATCGGAGGGGGATAAATGCAAAGTTTGCCCGCTGACATAGATATACATAAGTGGTCGTGTGCACCTTCCTAGAGTTTAAGATACTAAAAATTTGTTAACATTAACATTTCTTTTTGGTATATAACAGTATCGATATAAATCCTCGCAAGACTGAAAACCCTTTAAGGAATAGCGAGAAAGACAGCACTACGAATTTGATATGTACGGAAGAGAGACTTGCATACCCGCTACAGACAGCCTTTGACTGGAATGTATGTTTAGAGGCAAAACTTGATAAATTCGCTAATTTAGAATCAGCCGTGCATTTGAGGTATAGGAATACCCTATACCATTATATAGGGAATCAAATTGTGCATACAAAAATATAATATTATACAAGGTGTTTGAGTTAAAATAAGAAAGTTTGCTATTCTACTGTGCAAACCAAACACCTTGTATAAGAACAATGCAGAGATGTTCACTGAAGAACTTTTATATTTAAACTATTTTCATATTTTGACTAATAAAAGATCTATAGGAGCTTAAATTTCCGATTTTCAAAACCTTATAGTGGGCAGCACAGTGAAATTCTAGCGTTCAAAAAAAAAAACAAAATGTAGTTAATACCAAGCTGTAATAAATGTAAAAAATTTAAACAAAATCGTGTGGGCAGTTTTTTGTAATAACTTTTCAAAAATTAAAAAAAAAATAAAAAACGCCATTGGGACCGTTTCTACATTTTCGAAAATAAATTTCCTTCATGGTATAGTACCGTAAAAGGACTTTTAAACAAGTTGTCGTGAAACCTGATCAGATAACTCGTTTTTGACTTGTGAGGGGAGGCGTTAAAGTCAAAATTTAAAAAAATTCATAGCGGCCGCCTTTTTCAAATTTGAGTGTCCGATAAAAAGTGTTTGCACTCCATTTTCGGTCTTCTTTGGTATCTGCCACTCAGATTTGAAAATTCGGCAGCTGAAAAAAAAATGCTACCAAAAAACATGTCTAACTTTCTCTTCCGGTTTTAGATTTTTTCAAAAGCTTATTTTCTCAATGAATTTTCGATATACCGGAACATTTAAAATTTCATCAAAATTGGTTCACTACTTTCGGCTATAGAGCCGTTACATACATCCACACACACATCCATTCATACACCCTACCATCCCTACCGTAATGGTAGGATTTCCTACAATTTTTAATAATTTTTGTTAATGTCCTTATTTTGTCAAATTGACACCTTTAAGACTTCCTTTTTTATGAAACTTTTTATTTAGTTTTTTACCACCAAGAAAAAAATCCACGGAAAAATCCAGGAAAAAATCCATGGAATAAAAATCCACAGGAAAAAATCCATGGAAATAAAATCCAAATTTTAAAAATGATTGTTGTTCAAAGTACTTCATTTTTTGTTTTTGCTTTATACTGTGAATCATACAGCGTCTTCTGTTATACTAGAGGACTTGTAGACATTATAATCAATTATTTTTATGGTTCTTACACGTTGTTTAAAAGTGTTACAAAAATTAGAGCAAAAGTCACGGGAAATACAAGTTAGTTAATGATTTTAATAAAGTGTGATTCAGTACTATATTATATCTCGTAATACAATGATTTTTTACAATAAGACGTAAGAAATCTTTAATGTTGCTGAAAATAATTTAACATTTGTTCTAATGTACCATCAGCTGCATAGAAAAGTGGTACAGCAAAAAAATCTATTTACCCGAATATTTAAAATTTTTGTTGGTGGCACTGTGAGTCTATGTCAAATTCGAGTTTAGCAGGTTAGGTTTTGCACCAGTTTGTGTCAAAACTGAGGCAAAACCTAACCTGCTAACCTCGAATTTAACATAGAATTATAGTGCCACCAACAAAATTTTTAAATATTCGCGTAAATAAACTTTTTTTGTTGTACCAGTTTTCAATGCAGCCGATGGGTACATCACACAATTAGACTAATTGCCTGATAAATACTAATTGTAAGGGGAATGATTTCTTTCAGGCGGGTCACTTTGTATGTAATTAAGTCTAATCATAACATTCATAACTGGATGTATTAATGTCATGTTTGACACTTGTAAAAGTCACTTTTCTTTTCGTAAAACCTGCTTCACTCATTATTTATTATTTATTCCCTGTTATTATTGTTCTAACTTACTTTGTTCCTTATTTGATTCTTCAATTTTGTGTTTTTGGTTTTGGGAAAAAAACGTGGCATACAGTTTTCCTGAATATTTTTTTTTATACGTAGACATGTATTTGACATTAGGCGATGTGGCGGTAATTGTCACCAAGCTTCAAATTTATATGCCGAACGTTATGTAAACAGGAGACATCCTCATGCTCATGTTATTGAAAGACTAGATCGGCGCTGAATAGAAACAGGGAGAATAGAACCTATGCAGGGAGTTGATGGAGGACGACCACGACATGTATTACAACCCGAAATAGAAGAAAACATCTTACAGGTATTTGAAGACGAACCTTGACAAAGTACCCGTTTTGTAGCTCGAAGATTTAATATTAGCCATACTGCTGTACATCGAGTGTTAAGAGAAAATCTTATACATCCGTTTCACTTTCAGCTAGTCCATGAGTTGCTTCCGGAAGATTATCCGCGACGGATGGTGTTTTGCAGATGGTTATTACGGTAACACGCAGTCAACCCGGTTTTTATTGAAAACATTTTATTGACGGATGAAGCCACATTTACCCGTAACGGAATGTTTAATATGCACAATATGCACCACTGGGCCGATGAAAACCCTTATGTCTTCCATCAATCACCAGTTTAGATTCAGCGTCAATGTATGGGCTGGAATTACCAATAGTAATATAACAAGGGCGAGACATACTTACCGATAATTTTTCACACGCCAAGGGTCGAGTGCTGGTTGCAATGAAAACTGTCCCGAGGGCTTGCCCGAGGGCAGTTTTCTAAGGGCAACCAGCACGATGACTCTTGGCACGGGCAAAATTATATGTAGGTAAGTGTGTTGCCCGCGTTTATATTTTGAAGATTATTACACAAAACCCGTGTACAAATTATGATTTAAAATTGATCTAATAATGCCAAAAAATTCAAATTGCTTATTTCTTGCATTTCTATTTCTAATTATGACACCATCTACGGGGTCGATAATCATCCCTAGGAAGCTTATCGCTTGGTAAGCAGTCCACGGGCGCTTATCAGCTAATCAGTTCGGGATTGGTCGATTTTCAAAAAATGCATGATTCTCATTGGATGATATCAGTCATGTGACAGTTGTGTGTAATAATCGGAAATAGACTAATAAGGCCACACATTTTGCCTCGTCGATTAAACGCCGAAAATGTTGTCAATTTTTTTAACAACGATTTACCGGGATTATTGGAAGAAGTACCGTTACTTGTCAGGAGAGATATGTGGGCTCGGTAAGATGGAGCTCCAGCCCACTGCGGGCTTGAAACTAGGGATTGGTTAAATCAAAACTTTCCAGAGCGGTGGATCGGGCGTGATGCTCCGATACCATGGCCCGCAAGAAGTCCTTACATAAATGTCCTAGACTTTTTCTTTTGGGGCTTTTTAAAAGCTCATGTTTATCAAGTAGAAATTGAAACCAAAGAGCGACTTATTGAACGGATAAATAATGCAGTTAGAGAAATACACAATCGTAACATGCTGCAAGATCTAATACCTAACATTCTTACTCGGTGTACCAAATGTGTAGAAGTTAGAGGTGCTCATTTTGAACAGCTATTGTAGCCAAAAAAGAGTATTAATTTAAATAAAACGCATTCAATCTTGATTTGCTTATTATTTCAATAATTTTAGAGGATATCCATGAAAAACATAAACACATACTTGATTTAATTGCAGAATCACAAACATCATATACGATCAAGGGTAACTAAATGCATGTCTCTTAGCTTTAAATTGTACAGCGTTACCAAATTAAGAAACCTTTAAGTGCTTATAATTTAAAGGCTCTTCGTGTAAGACCAAATTGGTGTTAACGTTTTTTGCTTGTTTTTCAACGTATAATTGAATGCGGTAATTATTAGCCGCACCTTCTAATACACCCTGTATATCACTTATACTTTTACGATTTGGAAACGTTGATTAAAGTAAATAATTGCAAAAATTTAGTTAAATTCATAAAATTATGCATACCTTTGAAGAAAGTCAAATAAAATATGACAGTTGTCAGAAGTTTGTGTGGTTAATATCACAAAGATATAATATTTGTTAATAGTTAGCGATCGGAACCACCTCTATGCCATCCCACACGCCCATAGTATCCGTTTGTGAATTTTAAAAGTGATCTGTGCTGCGGTGTGGATTTTTATACCAAACATACACACATACATATAAAAGAAGAAGAAGAAGAAGAAGAAGATAATTATGACGAACTTCAGATTACATTATGGAAAAACTTACTACTTCTAAAATTCTCAAAATAAACAAAAATGCTAGGTGATCACAGATCACGCGTTATTAATGATTTCATAATTAATGGATTTATGTTATTTTATACCCTAGATACTATGATGCATTAAATGACGCAATATGAAGCCATAATAATTATTAAGATAACTAGTAGCTAGGTGTTGATAAACGTATTATTAAGAAATGCACGTAACTAATACTGAATGGGATCAACACATAACAATACAGGGTGTTTAGTTTTCGAGGTACAATAGGCAACATTGGCAAATACCTCGATCAACGGTAAAACACAGCGCGTCGGATGGTTGCGTTATTTGACGTCAGCAGCGATGCATATCAAGTAACATGATGCACTTTTGGTGGTGTGTGAAGTCGATTTGAATCAAATTTAAATGTGTTTAATTATTTCAACTGAGCACTCCCATCCGTTTTCTGTTTTTATAGATTTTCTAAAGTACAGGAAAGTCCAGGCGGGTTGGGCGAACGGCTTTGCTCATTTTGTATAGCTATGTCAGCGGGCAAACCTTGCATTTATCCCCCTCTGATATGTGGCCGATGTGTCCACGGTGGCCGTTGTGTCCGCGTCCGCTATGTGGCCGTTGTGTCCACGGTGGTCGATGTGTCCAAGTCTGCTATGTGGGCGACGTGTCCAGTGTGGCCGATATGGGCATACAAAAATTCTGTGTGGCCGTTGTGTCCAGTGGCCGTTGTGTCCAGTGTGGCCGTT
Organism: Agriotes lineatus; assembly: GCA_940337035.1. Taxonomy (NCBI): domain Eukaryota; kingdom Metazoa; phylum Arthropoda; class Insecta; order Coleoptera; family Elateridae; genus Agriotes; species Agriotes lineatus. Next base: position 25,714 of record CALNHX010008830.1, read on the forward strand.
GTGTCCACGTCTGATAAGTGGCCGAAGTGTCCACTGTGGCCGATATGGGCATACAAAAATTCTGTGTGGGCGTTGTGTCCAGTGGCCGTTGTGTCCAGTGTGGCCGTTGTGTCCACGTCTGATAAGTGGCCGAAGTGTCCACTGTGGCCGATATGGGCATACAAAAATTCTGTGTGGGCGTTGTGTCCAGTGGCCGTTGTGTCCACTGTGGCCGTTGTGTCCACGTCTGAAATGTGGCCGTAGTGTCCAGAGTGGCCGTTGTGTCCAGCTAACCCTGTGGCCGATACGTCCAAGGTGGCCGTTGTGTCCACATATCGCTTTTGGCCGTTGTGTCCAGTGTGGCCGATATGTCCATGCAAAATTACGTGTGGCCGTTGTGGTCTAGACCCACGTTTACGACGTGATACGCCGTGACACGACTGTTTTCACGTCACGCGCCCATCCCTAGTCATAGCCTCACCTGACCCAAAAAGATCGTGAACGGCTTATAAGCTAGATTGACAGCTAACCAACAATTGCATTTGGTTTCAGTAATCCGATGGCACCACTGGTTTTTGTCAAAGTGCAAGATTTAATTTACACGTACAGCAGAACCATGTATCGAGAAATTTAAAAAAAACTGTTTCTCAGCAGGCTGTGGAATGAAAAGTCCCGTCTTTACTTGTGTCAGCTGGAATCCACTACATAAAATTGTTGGTTTCTTTGTATCTTTGTTCGCTAGCTCCTCCGACGATACTGGACCGATTAAGTTGTATGATGGCTTAAAATATCGCTAATTATTAGACTTAGATCGTAGGCCGGTTTTTATTTTCAAAAAAGGTTTTAATTAGATTGTGTAATTAGCAGAACTAAGCTTAGTTCAGGTGATTTATTATATAGCACTACAGCAGCGCGTCATTCAACAAAGTTCCGTGGCGCGGTGGTAAAATATTCGCCTGCCACGCGTGCAGCCCAGATACATTCCCGGCCGGCGCATCTTTTTTAATTAAAATTTATATTAATGAATCTCTCTTAAATTTGCGAACCGAAGCATAACTCGGGTGATTCACTAGTTAAATAATAATGAAACGTCATTTTTAGGAGCAGAAATCTTTTATTGAGCAACACAAAACAAGATTTGCATCTGCATCCTTACCGATTTATTTCCGTTCAGGAGCTTTTAGAACAGGATTATTTAAAAAGAGTTTAGTTTTGACGGTGCTCAATAAAAGATTTCTGCTCCTAAAATGACTTTTCATTATTATCTAACTAGTGAATCACCCGAGTTACGCTTCGGTTTGCAAATTTCGGAGAGATTCATTATTATAAATTTAAAAAAGATGTACCGGCCGGGAATCGTACCCGGGCCGCCCGCGTGGCAGGCGAACATTCTACCACCGAGCCACGGAACTTTGTTGAATGACGCGCTGCTGTAGTGCTATATAATAAATCACCTGAACTACGCTTAGTTTTGCTAATTACACAATCTAATTAAAACCTCTTTTGAAAATAAAAACCGGCCTACGATCTAAATCTAACAATTAGCGATATTTTAAGCCATCATACAACTTAATCGGTCCGGTAGCCTTGGAGGAGCTAGCGAACAAAGATACAAAGAAACCAACAATTTTATGTAGTGGATTCCAGCTGACACAAGTAAAGACGAGACTTTTCATTCCACAGCCTGCTGAGGAACAATTTTTTTTTATCTCTCGATATATACTAGTAGTTTACTAAGCGCTGGGTAAACCGCCTGATTTGACATACATTTTTTATCCAAATTAGACGTCTAATTTCATCTTCCTCTTGTGCTCAGAGTATAATTTGAAAGTATTTTCTCCAAATGCTTTGAATAATTCGGGGGTCGCCTTCTACTTGTGCCGCTTCATTTTACAGATACTGGTTCTAGGTTTGTAACCCTCTATGACATTTTTTAGATATCTGTATGCCTCTCTTGGGTCGCTTTCTCTGAAATACCTTCTTCCATTTTTGTGATAAGATTACTTTCGTGTTTCCTTTTCTTGTTCCTGTCTTTTTTATGGATTTCTCGATTTCCGCTCTCCTTTCTCTACTTCTTCTTTCTGTATAATTCTTGTACTTTTTATTCCTTTCTTCCATGACTTCCTTACACTCTTCCTCCAACCAGGCTGCTCTTTTCCTGTTTTTGTTATCTATTGCTGTTGTTGCTACTTCTTTAGTTGTTGCTGTAATAGAGTTCAAGTGATCGTGAGCTGGTTGGTGTAAGAGGTTTTCTTGCGTTAGCTTTTGTATAATTTCTATTTGAAGATCTTTCTTACATCTAGCCGCTCTTTTATCTATTACGATGTCATCTATTCGGTTGGTTGTGTTCCCGTCTGGTAACGTCCATATGATTTTATTAATATTTTGGTAGCTGAAACATGTAGAGCTTATAACCATATTTTTACTAGTGGCTAGATTAATAAAAATTTCTCCATTTCCATTGGTTTCATTGTGTAGAGACAGTCTCCTTATTGTTTTCATGAACTGATCTCCTTTGTCTATATTGGAATTTATGTTCCCATAACGATTTTGACATCGTTCTTTGGTGAGCTGTTGTACACTTGCTCCATAAGCTGATAGAATTCGTTTTTCGTGTCTTTTTCTTGTTCCTCTGTGGGACAACACACGTTCATTAATATTAGACTAAAGAAGCGTAGGCGTAGCTTGCATATTTTTTAATTTATTGTTTGAAAATCTATAATGTTAGTTTTGACTTTACAGGGTTTTCCGATTGCTTTTCACCATGTATCAATTGTGTTTCACTATTTGTCAAATGTAATTCCCATGTGTCAATATTGTCAAGTGTTGACTAGAGGGAAAAGCATTTGAGATAAAGTGAAACACAACTGATACACGCTGAAAAGCAATCGGAAAACACTGTATTGTCTACTCTCAATGCTGCGCCAAGCTCCTTGTTGACATTCTATCTCCCGCTGAACAGTATTGTATGCTTTCTCGTGTCTTTAACTCCGTTTCCTGGCCATCGCGTTTCCTGTACTGCTGTCACCATTAAATGGTATTTTTTAATCTTTCCTGTTACGGCAGATTGGGTATCTGGTTTGCTTAGGGTCTGCACGTTCCAGATTGTAGAAGAAAAGTCCAGATTTCTGTGCGTAAGTCGTCTCCTAAGAACCAGTTCGTCATTCAGGTTGCTGACCTCGGTTTTCTACGGGGACGGGTGATTTGACATAGACTGTCAGTGCTACTAACAATATACTGTAATAGTTGCAGATTAGGACTGCCGATCTATTGTTAAAAAAAATAAATTACTAGATAGGAAGTTATTTTGGATATAAAAACCATTTAATTATTAAAAGTACAAGAGTAAAATCAATCAAAAATTAGAACAGAATAGCCATACAAAATAATGTTCTAAACAAAATAAATTAAAATTATTGTGTTTGGATTAAAAATGAATGGTTATTGAAGTTAACAGAGAGGAATTTAAAATTAGAAGGTAAATAATTAGAACAAACTATAAGACAGTCTGAAACAATATGAAAGTCATAAGCTAAATTAATATTTAAATAATTTACTTGGAATTTGTCAGATTAATTAAGAAAATGTACTGTATGTAGCAAAAAGTGATTCAGGACGTTAATTTAAAACATTAGGTTAATAATTGAGGATTGCTATACTAAAAATTTGCTATTATATAACAACTGATTTAAATTTTTAAAAACCTAGACATAATTATTTTGTATTAAAAATAAATTACTAAATAAACCCTTTTATAATCAGTGTATTAATGGAATGATATATAAGGGTGAAAAGGAGGAAATTGCGTAAAAAAATGGATTATACGAGAATTTTAAAAACTGAGAAGATCTTTAATGTGAAGAAGGGGACCATACACTTAATAAATGAAGAACTATGAATATTGGAATTGGTGAGATGAGTCCGTACTAACTGAGTTGACTGAAAGAGCTATGATATGGGTTTCAACAATATTTAAGTACTGCCAAACGTATAACACGAATTATAGGCATCGTTAAGTGTTAGGTACTGGCCTAGGCCATAAAAAAGTACCTACCGAACTCATTGCTAAGCTGGTAGATAGTTGCTACTAAGCCAGTATACAAAAAACGGATTTGTCGTGCGAGGATTGTAGAGCTACGATTTTTACAATTTTAACTGCTGACTGAGTGAACATGAGTGATTTCAAAGACTTCAAAGGGCATTTGGAGTGGAAAGCTAATCTCGGGCAATAGTCAGTAGTTGCTTTGCTGAATTCAAAAGACATCGACAGTACTTAACCCTGCTGTACCGTTGCGGTCAACATTGTTTCTCAGTGTAAAGACTTCCATTCCTATGCAGCAACGTTATCTGATTTTTTAAATTTGTTTAGACTAGTAATTGTTACGTATCCTAGGTGTACCAATCCATCTTACGCCTAAAACTAAAACGAAAACCTAAAAACAATTTTTGAGTCGCTACTAATTTTGACTTCATCTAAAATTGCAATTTCTTCAAAATAACAATCTTGCTTGGAAGATAATGATGTTGCAGTCGGAACAAGTCCTTTCATCTTTTCACCCTTTATATCGGATTTTTAAAGTGCTTTTTGGAAACAACACTTTTCTATCCAATCCCCCAGTTTTCTAAATTCAAAACTTGTTCTCATCTTTATGCCACTGTCTCATTCGATGGAAATTGGAGTACGCTAATAGTATATGGAGCAAACACTTCAAATGCATTTTGCCACTGATGTGAACTGCCTTCTTTTGATTGTTTTTCAAACGCAGTGTGTCCTGTAATGGCCTAGCAGAAATTTGTCATCATGGTGTGAGTGTCTCGGCCTGGAACAATATGGATCGTCTTGCTAAAATGCAAAACGTGTGTTAGATATTGATTTTAGCTTTAGGTATAGAATACCGTAACGCACTTTTTGTGCGACCGATTAGATACACCCTGTATATTCCTGAGGGCTAATGTGGCCCCACATGTTAATTTATCAACGGCAAATTAGAACATTGTAGTTATAGTATTCCAACCAGAAATTGGAAAGCTATTTAAAATCAGGCCAGCATTGAGAACAGTAAGTCACTTCGTAATTTAATTCATAAAATTACTGTTTGATTGCCATTCAGTGACACTTCGATAATAACCTTCATATTTGACAGATGCATTGGGAAGTTTGGAAGACATATACGTTTTTGAACATTTTCTATGCTACTATACGCATTTAAAAACTCAACTAGTACCTACTTAAATCATGCACAATGTTACAATGTCTTAACAAAGCAGTTACATGTACAGTTTGCAGATGAACTGTCATTACTTGAAAGCTGATTGACATTAGAATATTATTACTGATTGTAACCAACTTAGACATGACTCACACTTTTCATGGTGTACTGGATTTTAAATAGCTTTCCAATTTTTGGTTGGAATACTATACCTACTTGTTAAAATTTGTTCACACATGAATTCAATTTGCTATAGTACATTTAGGATGCTCTGAGATCCAGTCAAAACAAATGCAGGTAAACATTCTAAAACCTATTTTTTCTACTCCTTTATTAGTAAATTGCTCATTAAGCACTGTTTACTTGATTAGTAAATTCGTTGTTACAAACAGTGTTACGTAATGATAATGACTAACACGTAATTTTTTTTATTACGTTACAGTTAGCTTCTGTTGTTTGTACGAAGCGGTGTCTGCAGCCGCCTAATTTTTAAGATGGTGTGACAGATAGTTTGACAGTTAATAAAATATTTCTTTTTTGTTTAACGAAATGAGTGTGATCGTAGAAAAAGTATAGTACGCAACTCGAGCTATAGAGCAATTACACGCTCGTGGAATTACACACGCGCCGCTACGCGGCTTGTGCGTAACTTTTCCAACTCGCGTGTAATATGCTTCCTACAGCTCTCGTTGTGTAATATACTATTACAGAACTGCAAATCTTGACATTGTTCTGTGCGTACAAATATCACTTATTGAATGATATTTAATTTATAAAAAATGACTATTTACATATCTTGTTGTTAATTATAGGACAACTGGGATCATTTTGACTACAACAGTACAGTCGTACAGCGAATGCGAACAGATAAGCAGGATTAAATGATGAGAACCGCTATAGATGTCACAAATAAGCTGTCACTCAGAAACCATTGAAGCAATAAAACGGATGGTTGAAGAAGACCACGACCTAGTTATACTTTACTCTTAAAGTATTTTTGAAATAATTAAAGCGTTATGTAATGAATACACTCAGATGTGGAGTATTAATAGTTACATTTCGTAACTGACCTTGACAGCACTGGCTTTGCAAACATTCGCCCGCGCATGGCCTATTATTTATTATGACATAAATTAGAAGTGTCGTAGATGCAAACATTTGTTAAATCGATATTTATGAGTTAATAACGGTAAAATTAAGGTCGTAGATAAAATATTGTATGCAACGCGTGCTAAAAGTCGTTTATGCACGAGATATGTTATAAAACTCAGCCTTCGGCTTCGTTTCATAATTTTCATGTCTCTTGCATAAACGTCGACTTTTAGCACGTTGCATAAATAGCTATTATGATCGTAAATTTTCTACTGAAGAGCATATTGAAGAAGTGACCTTAACACGTTGACCGCCATGTGAAGCACGAGTGCATCGCATGGCTCCTTAATATATGGGCCACGCCACTCACATGTGTTTCGCATGTTACTTTCACTCTAGGCCACGCAGCTCACATTTGCGCTGCACTATAGTCGTATTCTTATGAGAGATTAAGGAGTATGGCCTGGGAAACAAAACCTATGTGTTGGCCCGGCTCTAGACTAAATTTAAGACATTTTATACGTTATTTATAACATTTTTGACATGTATAAGCAAAAACGTTGTGGCACCAGATATTCGAAAAATTTTTACTTATACGGCGGTCAACGTGTTAAACTTTTTTACCAGTATAGAAAAGAACGAATAGTGTTCGGCTTCTGACTTCTTGGAAAGCAGATAACAAAAATGTATTTATTCGAATCGATGGGGGAGGATTTAAGCCTTCTTTTCTGTCTTCTTGGGCAACAGAACGACTTGGATGTTCGGCAGGACGCCGTCCTGGGCGATCGTGACCCTGGAGAGCAGCCTGTTCACCTCCTCGTCGTTCCTTATCGCCAGCTGGTGATGGCGGGCGATGATGCTGATCTTCTTGTTGTCACCGTTCGCGTTACCGGCCAACTCGACAACTTCGGCGGCCAAGTAGATGGACGTCCCGCCGCCACACAGTGGGCTGTAACTGCATTAACGGGAACTTACCTTTTTTTTAAATTGCATTTTTGAGTATACCAATCGACAGAACATTGATTATAATGAAACTTATAACTTGTCATTTTCCGCTAAAATTAGTTTTTATATGAAAAAATGCATTTTCTTTTGTTTTTGTATGGAACGAATCAAAAAATGTCGTATTTCAGCCAATTGCTAGCCGATCTCGGTTTGGGACGTACTAGGCCTTATTCTATGACTGTTTTCCGATAGCCTTCGGTAAAAAAACGCGCGCACAGAGGTGCGATTCTGACGGATTCATATAAAAACTAATTTTAGCGGAAAATTACAGGTTACAAGTTTCATTATAATCAATAAGTTCTGTCGGTTGGTATACTCAAAAATACAATGAAAAAAATCGTAAGTCACCCGTAATGCAGTTACAGCCCACTGTGCTCCAACGCGCTCCGCGTAGTTGCCCTTCCTGTAGAGCCTGTGTATTCTTCCACCTGGAAACTGGAGGCCGGCCCGGCTAGAGCTCAACTTTGCCTTTCCATTAACTTTTCCTCCTTTACCGCGACCGGAGATTGTAGATTGTAAATAAAATGTAGAAGCGTGCTATGCGATCGAACGAGAACTCGGTGCTTTATTCTTCAAACTTAATAAAACCATTTTTGGTCAAACGTAGTTTTCGCGTACCCCAAAACAGACAGACTGGCCCGTAATACTTCTGCTTTCATATTTTTATTGTTTTTACAAAATAATAGAGCGTGATAACTCTGTATACAGTGTGTCTGATGGCATACGAAACATAGGGAAATGCCAACTGTAAAAAGATCAGTCTATACTGTAGAGCGATGCTTTACCCAATCGGGATTTTTGCGCCGCACATGAAATGCTTTCATCTACATTGTTATATAATTTTAGGTATAACTCATAATTGGTTTTTCACAGTGTTATTTTATTTTTACTTCTAACACAAATTAACGAACTAAAACTGTTTTCGGAAAGCATAAAAACCTGATTTCCTTATTATTAGAAATAGCCCTCAACAATACGATTTATATTGTAGGGAACCTCTTATATTTATAGGAATTCCAATAATTGTTTCGTAAAACATAATTTATTTAACCAAATTAATAAATGTTATGACTACTACGACTAATTAAATACGGAATCTCTGAACATCGCGCTTTTCAAACATAGTTTCAGTTCAACAATTTTAGGTAAGTACAAAGAAAATGCCAGTGTGAGAGAAAACGAATCGTGAGTTAATACGTTTCCAAAATTGGGTAATCTACGTGGATAAATAAATTAGGCAGAACAATGCAAATAATAGTTACTTATGATACAAGTGTGTTATATTAGAAACAACCGCGAGAGAAAAGTTGAGCCCTCGAGCCGCCAGGCAGAGAGGAATCTGTTCTGTATTACATTATTTGTAATATAAGACACGCGAGCCGTACAAAATACTCAATAAATACTAAAAACCATACATTTTGAATTGGCAGTTGTGAAAAGTCAAAGTGGCAAATTAATTGAGAGTGAGCTAAAGAATTTATAAGCCATGGGAGTGAGTTAAGTACATAGAAGTCACGTGTGATTTATTTATTATAACTTATAGCCCACGATACTAAAGGTAACGTGGGTTATGATGTAAACAATCTAGTAATAGCTCAGGTTACTTGTTTAAAATGAACTAGTAAAACACCACATTACTATGGAGTATTGGATAGACAGATTTTATATCCGCTATAAATAGGTTTCGCCAACCAGAATAGATTGTGTAGTGGCGACGTTGATATTTAACAAAATTTACAATTTGTTGCTTTTGCCGAAGTTCCGTATGCCATCAGAACACTGAAAGTATGTAAAACCCTATCGTTTCCTTCTTCTTTTATTTGATGATCTATGAACTATTGGTAATATTAAAACATAATTTGGTAATAACTGTACTTAGTTTGCTCTCTTAACAAACACCACAGCTGTCGTCAGAGCAAGAATAGAAACATTATATTTAGTTGTCTTATACTTCATTCAGAACTCGCTATAAAGTAATAGCCATAACTTCTTCTAAACTACACATTTACTATTAAATCGTATAAAAAAGCATCGAAGTTTATTTTACAATATCTCTAAGTAAACCACGTATACTATTTTCACATCTCTTTTGCATGAAGTTTGGCCATTGAAAGTTTCGCAATTTAGCTATGTGTTCAAACTAATGTTTGATCATGGGCAAGACAACTTAGTAAGATTAAGTGAAATCACGTGGACACAAAAATGCGTTCAATTAGAATATAAAAACTTGTTTACGACATTTGCTAGATAAGTTATTTGTATAGAAACTCTGCATTAACGTCAAGTTACTGGGTCACGTTGCAATATACTATAAGGAAGCATTACACAGACCTCTGCGTTATGATATCGTTTCTGGTCATATTTCACACTCATTGTGTACCGACATTGCATTATTATGCAAACTGTCGTGGTTTCTGCCTATGGCAATAATAGGTTATGCGTTAAAAAAACAGCAACACGACATGCTTTGAATTATATATAAGGGCTTGTATCTGTTAATTAAACCAATATACTTCTAACCATGAGTGTATTTATTTGTGACAAAGACACAGGATACAATTGCCTTTAAAGGCGTGGTTGGGCCTGACCACTCTTTGTCACATCTTATTACAACCAAGAAACTTCATCTCCTGTCAGAAACAACGTGGTTCTACAATATTATACAATTTATGTTCCAAGGTGCGAATTGAGCTAGCGCAAGAAATAGTTCCCGGAACTACGCAAATGGAAGCCTTGCATAAATTCAATTAGCATCGCGAAAACATTGGTCCTTTGAGACATAGAACTTCCCGATCGCAAAGAAGCTGGACTAATTGGAGGAAAATTTGTCTGTCCAAACTGGAAATTGGAAAAAACACAAAATACGCAGAACGGATAGAAACTTTGGACAGTTTGGACAACTGAACCGAATCTGCCATTTCCATACGGACAGTTGTGGCGGACTCACAGCAAGATTGGTATGTACTTTTCTCTGAATAGATTGGGAGAAGAACGAATTGAGCCGTCGCCAAGAAAAAGCACCCTACAACTCAGTACCAGAGGATTCCCGCCACAGGGGTGAGAATAAGTTTTAGCAGCATACGTCCTGCTAGAAATCTACGATTCCAAGGGCTTCCGCCACTCAGCGGGAAGATTCTTCAGCGGCATACGTCCCGCTAAGAATTGGACATTGGAATCGGAAAAGTGGAAAGTGGTAAAATACTACTTAACTAAACCAGGTTACTTCCAACGCCAGCAAAGAAGTTGCGACAACATGGAACCAATAATAAAGAAACAAAAGCAGCTGGCAGACAGAATGAGCCACTTGCTCACAAATATGAAGAAGGATTCCGGATACACGACAGATCGACTGTACCTAGCCAAGCGAGAAGATGAATTGGAAGGGTTCTCGAAAGCATTCGAGAATGTTGGCATCGAACTAAAGAAGCGACTTCCAGCAGATCACCAGTACATTAAAAGGATTTCTACAACCAGGTAAGGAAAAGATATCAAGTAATAGCAAATTATATACACGAATGGCAGAAGAAATTAAATCCAGCCAGCGAGGAGAATAGCGGCCTAGAAACCAAAAAAAAATGGAAATCTTATCGAACAAGAAGGCAGACCTAAAAAGCAGGAAATTGAAATGCGGTTATTTAGCGAGGTACTTGACGATGCAATTTTAGCATTGGAACAAGTCTAGACAAAAATGTTCTATGAGTATAAAACCAATAAAATATTCGACCAGTGGAAAAACATCACGAGTCAGCATAAGGAAATTCTCAAATATTAACAAGAATTTACTGGGGTCTACTTTACTGACAAAGTCTACACTCAGATGCGAGAGCGCTATAACCAGGTACTAGCTCAAATATTCGATAAAATAAGTAGCATCTCGAAAACCGAACAGCGTCGACAACGCGAGGGGGTCATTCATCTTACTACCAAATCTTACCATGCCAATCTTTGAAGGAAGTTACTAAAACCGGACAACCTTCCACGACATTTTTGGACGACTTATCCACAACAATTTTACCTTAGGAAACGCGGAGAAGATGCAGTACCTCAAGACGTACCTCAGAGGCGAGGCAAGTAAATTAATCAAACATCTGGACGTCTCCGATGCTAATTACGAAACCTCATGGGACCTACTAACAAACAGGTTACAATAACAAAATAATTTTATTCTCGAAATTTTTAGATAACATTTCGAGCCGCCAATTTAAACTATAAAGCAGCAGTCAGTCTAAAACAGCTGCATGATACGACGATGGAAAGTTTACGCGCCATATCCAACATGGACGTAAATTCCGAGACATGGGGACCCATAATCGCACATTTTCTGGTCAAGAAACTCGACAACGAAACGAAGAAACTGTATGAACAGTCGTTGACCAACTCTCGAGAGAGAGATCCAGGACCTGGAGAATATGTTATAATTTTTGAAAAAAAAACATTTGAAAACACTTGAAGCAATTCAAGAATCAAAAAGGAAAGTGAAAGTCGCGAGGACAACAAAACCACCAGAGTCATCAAGAAAAGCATGGCGGGTAAGAAGCTATTAAGCAAGCATCGTCAGATGTCGAATCTGTAAAAACAACCACAAGATTGTACAGTGCCCAAAATTCATATCGAAGACCAGTGACGATCGGTACCACGTAATCAGGCGCTATCGGCTGTGTAAGAGATGTTTAATCCACAAAGAAAACAAAAGGTGCTACAGTCCAAAATAAATGCCAGGCATGTGACAAATGGCACCACATTCTGCTGCATAAGGATTGGAATAAAACTCCGGAAACAATCCACAGCAAACAGCATCAAAACCGCAACAGGAGCCAAATACGAAATCCCACGTTCCCACCACCAGCGGACAAAACAATTCAGAAGAAGTAAGCAGCCTCGTCAGCAGGAAAACCAAACATTCCAACCAGAAGGAAGTTCTGTTAGCCACGGCGTTTCTACAAGTAAAAACAGCCGGAGAATACTACGAATTATTAAGAGCATTGGTCGATCCAGGGTCCCAGGCATAGTTCATAACGGAAGAAGCCGCTCAGATGTTGGCATTACCAAAAGTAAGAATCCAAGCAGATATTGTAGAGCTAGGGAGAAGCTAAGTTGGGAAATCCGGAGGAAAAATTGAAGTAGGTGAAGCCAAGATTCTCCATCTATTTTAGAATTTTTGAGGATCTGCTTATATTGGCAAGATTGACGGGAACATTGTCAAGAAACGAAATAATCAATAACGAAAAAGGCGCACGGGAACAATGCCTACTAACTGATCCAACATACAACATGCCAGGTCCAGTAAACATTCTCATAGGGGCAGATCTATACAAAGATATACTCTAGAAGGAATAGAGAAGACGGAACAAGGGATGATGGCAGAAAAAAAAAACGGAATTAGGATAGATCATATCTGGGGCAGTAGAAGCAACCAAACAACCCAACATGGGAGTGATCAGTATGGTGTCTAACGACGAAGAGGATCACCAACTCAACAAATTTTGGGAAATGGAAGAGGTTCTGACGGAGAAACCCGTCTCACGGGAGGAACAAGAATGTGAACGACAATTTGAAGCAACCATTCGGCAAACAACATGGAACATATGTGGTGAACATACCGTTCAAAGAAAACCTCAGTCAATTGAAGAATCAAAACGAAGGGCAGTTGCCAGAATGCTGTAAATGGAGAAACGATTCTAAACTGACAAAAACTTAAAAGTCCGAATCGAAAAACTTTATGAAGGGATATCTTTCCTTGTGACACATGTAGAAGATGGATTAAAATGGTGGTCCGGGAAGAGGATATTACATTCGTCACCAAGCTGTCATAAAAGAAACAGCGTAACAACCAAACTGAGGGCAGTTTTGATGCTTCGTCCAAGACATCTACTGGAACTAGCCTGAACCAGATGATGCACACAAAGCCAAGACTACAACAACTACAAACCGCAGACATCAAAATATGTATAGGCAGATACATATAGCTGAAGATGATCAGCGCTACCAGAAAAAGTGTGGATGTTTTCCAAAACGGAACCACTCCAAGAATATCAGTTAACCACGGTGAGTTATGACAGAACCGCTGCTTCGTACCTGGCAGTCCGGTCTCTGCAGCAACTAGCAAAGGATGAACTGCAACACCCCGAAAGGGGGTCTCAGATAGCCATGAGAGACTTCTATATCAATGATCTTCTAACAGGGGCCAAATCCGAAGAAGGCGCAAGCAGCATTCAAATCGAATTAAACAAGATGTTGAAAGCTGGAGGATTCAATTTAAGGAAATGGACTACCAACCTGCCAGATGCTAAAGAAAGCATCAACATTGAAACAGGGGACAAAGAAGAACTAGGAAGACATTGGGAATTTATTGGTCACCAGCGTTTTATCTGTTACAATACAAAGTCAAGCAGCAGCCAGAGGAAAAGATAACCAAGAGGAAGATCTTGTCGAAAATCGCACAAATTTTAGACTCTTAGGCTTACTGGCACCAATCATCATAATGGCCAAGCTACTAATACAGAAGTTATGGGTCGGCCAGTATTCATGGAATGTTGAATTACCAAAGGACATCGCAGAAACATGGAGAAAATTCAGGCTAGAGCTACCGAGCGTAGAAGAGGTATACATTCCAAGATGAACGAATTATGAAGAGAACGTCCACATTGAGATACACAGGTTCTGCGATTCTTCAAAAAAGGCGTATGGGGCGGCAATCTACATGAAAAGATCTTCACCATTAGGGGCCACAACAGTGACGCTACTCACAACTAAATCAAAGGTGGCACCCCTCAAGATGAAGAAGACGTTTTGGAATTATGTCCTGCTGAATTGCTGGCCAAATTATTAAAAAAATACCATCATAACCATGGAGATAAATGACGTTGAGATCTATGCCTGGACAGACTCAATGATCACCTAGCCTGGGTAAAAGGAAATCCAGAAAAATGAAAATTTTTTGTGGAACACCGAGTCGCTACAATACATGAGCACATCGGAAAACAGTTCTGGACTCATGTCGAAACAGAGACAACCCAGCAGACTTGGTCATAGGAGGGGTTTAACCGTCCAAACTACGTGCTCATCCATTATGGTTCCAAGGCCCTAGATGGTTAACGGAAGAAGATACCCAGGATCGAATAAAGGTCCAGACACCAATGATAGGCACCACTGAAAAAGAAAAAAAAAGTTCCAGCAGTTAGGCGTACATACAGCGGCAGTGAAGCATCTAATGTACCAGAAAGATTCTCATCATTCAGCAACATGATTAGAGTGATCGCCTACTGCAGGAGATCTATTAAGAGATGCAGGAAGGAAGTCACAGCAACCCAGCAGACGGAATTACAAGAGAGCCTAAAGTGCATCAAATCCGTACAAACGCACGACTTTCGAAGGAAACATCATCTGCTCCAGCAAGGTAGAATGGTGGACAACAAAAGTGTGTTACTCAACGTACACCCATTCCTAGATGCCTACGGAGTACTTTGAGTGGGGGGGGGGGGAGAATACAGCGTTCACTGCTACTTTATGATGAGAAACACCCGATCATAATAGCCAGCAGCAATCATCTGGCAGAATTGATCATCCGGGACGCTCATCATCGCACGTTACATGGATTTAAACAAGCAACATTAGCCTTCGTGAGAAGAAAATACTGGATAATAAGGGCCAAACAAACTATTCCCAAAATCATCAATAGATGCATTACGTGCGCAAGACACAAAGCAGCACTGATGCAGCAACTAGTGAGTCAACTACCCCCTGCACGAGTGACACCATTCATCCCACCCACTCATACGGGGTTGAATTACGCAGGACCGGTCCAGCTATGAGTGTCCAAAGGAGAGGCAACAAGTCATACAAAGGGTACATTGCCATATTCATTTGTTTGGCCATAAAGGCTATCCACATCGAAGCAGTACGTGGCATGACTGCTAATGCCTACATAGCAGCTTTCTGAAGATTCACTGCAAGAAAAGGGAGGTGCGCCCGCATCTATACCGATAATGGTACCAATTTCGTGGGAGTAAGCAAGATTTTGGATACCGAAGTTAAAGGAAGGTTGGGCACTGAAGCAATCCAGTGGCATTTTATACCCCCGGCAAGCCCATATGGGTGGAATTTGTGAGACAGGCGTGAAATCAATCAAATACCACATCAAACAAGTCATTGGAAACAGCACGATTACCTTCGAAGAGCTAACAACATTGTTATACCAAATCGAGGCATGCCTCACTCAAGACTATTGACACCGTTGAACAACGATCCGAACGATGTGTCAGCAATCACCTCAGGGCATTTCTTGATCGGGAAAAAACTTATTACTGCAGCAGAGCCGGGCGAAACCATCGCCACCGACAGTCATCTAAATAGATAGAAGCTCCTACAAAAAATGAAGAGAAAATGAAGGGGGAGGAAGGCAACATCTTGGCTAACAATTGGCCATTAGCACGAGTAATCGAGACACATCCAGGAAAGGATGGGCTGATACGGGTAGTGACAATACAGGGCTGAGGTTGAGCTTGATTCAAACGACCCATTACAAAGATTTGTCAAATATCGATAAAAAACGAGGAAAATCAAGCACAAACAAGTTTCAGCGATTCCTGACCTACCACAAGGTCAATACGAAAGCAGAATACAAAAGTGAATTTAGCATTTATAATATGCATGCTCATGGTGTGTCACATAATTCCAGGCAACTTGGCAAATTATACGCTACAGACACTACAACCTGGAGTATATGTGGAACACGTTGGTAATAAGAAACTCGACAGAGGAATTATTCGAGAAGGGGTGGAATATTCGATACCTGCATTTCACACAGCTGAGCAAGGAAATAATGCTACCGCTACATAATTTAAGCAATTATGTAACACTTGCAGCGAAATGAGGAACTCATGCATCGCATATCGGAGCAACAAGACAGGATTCTATGAAACATGGGGAACATCCGAACAATTGCCAAACACCGCACACGGAGAGGACTACTTGGGAAATTCCTTACGTCAGTGTTTGGGGTAAATGACGAAGTATACACGGACATCCCTGACTTAAATAAAAATCAGCAGGTGTTAATAGACGCCTCCAGTCATCAAGCCAAATTAATGCTAGCTGCAATGACAACTGCAAATGAAACTGAAAACCGGATCACAATGAAATTAGAACACTTCCGAAGAAAATTCAACCAAGAAATCCACCTCATGAACAAGATGAAGGCCTGGTATATATCCATTAGCTGACCATAGACACACGTTTAAAACCGCCACGAATGTAGTACATCCGTGCAGGTTTTGAACGTGTGCATATGCGCAGCCATAAGCTGGACATAGACACGCGCTCAAAACTTCCACGAAAAACTACAATCGTGGCGGTTTTAAACGTGTGTCTATGGCCAGCTATTGATAAACAGGATAAACCTTCACGTACTATCAGTATATCAAGTAGCCAGTAATTATTTACAAAAAGTCGCACAAAAATACGAGAAGTTGCTTGACGCATATGTAGGCGAAATCATATGTTTGAGTTTGTGTCACCAGCTCAAATAGCAACATTAATCAAGCAGCTATCTATCAAGTTGCCATTCAACCTGCTGATACTGCCATCACCAGTATACAAGATGGAGGTCGTGTACACAGAGGAAACTATTAGGATGCTTGGCTATTTCATATTACCGAGACGGCAGAATTAGAGGTCGTTAAACTTACCGCCATTCCTAGAAGGATCGACAACGAAGAATATGCAACACTAGCAGTCAGCCCGCAATTCCTAACCACTGATTATAACCGCTAGAAGTACTTTAGGATACCGCAGTACAAATTTGAGGTCAGCATCCCAATAAAGGGGCACACCTACTCGTATCTATGCATCGAGAAAAACCCCAGCTGCATAATCGACGAGATGCCCCACCGCTTAGAAAAAATACCATGTAACACGCCTCCCTACAACATCTCCACCATTGTATAGAAAGAACTGTACAAGGTCAAGACGTGGATGTTTATAGCCAACGAAGCATCAGTGCAGCGATTATTTGTATCGATATACGAGAAGAAGTGTTTCTCAAAAATATGGGAGTAATCCAAATCGCTCCAGAGTGTTACATCCAAACAAGGCCCTCTACGCAAGATCATTCAGTACAATTCCGGTCATCGCAACCTTTAATAAGGTCATCCCAGTCAATATCACATTCAAGACAGACATGTTGGGGAACGAATATCCGAGTTTAGCCGAGGAACCAATCCTGGAAACACCGAATCACTTGGGCGTACTACTATCTCGACCACAACAAATTATGCGTTACCTATCCAATACACGCTGGGGACACCTATCAATTACAACAGAGTCTGTCAGCAGTTTAACTCAAATCCTCGCCATTTGCTTATTTTGCGGAATAGGCTACTTAATATGGAAAGGCGGTTGCCAATGCAAGCAGAAATCTAACATCAGCAAAGACGACTTCGGCCTGGAGCCACGCCCGCTTGTCGCAAAGTGTGCCCTGGCCAAAATGTTCAAACTAATGTTTGATCATGGACAAGACAACTTAGTAAAAATAAGTGAAATCGTGTGGACACAAAGGTCCGTTCAATTAGAATATAAAAACTAGTTCACGACATGTGCTAGATAAGTTATTTGTATACAAACTCTGCATTAATGTCAAGTTACTGAGTCACGTTGCAATATACTATAAGGAATCATTACTGCGTTATGATATCGTTGCTGGGTCATATTTCACACACATTGTGTACCGACATTGCATTATTATGCAAACTGTTGTGGTTTCTGCCTATGTCAATAATAGGTTATGAGTTAAAAAAAAAGCAGCAACACGACATAAATTTAATTATATATAAGGACTTGTATCTGTTAATTAAACAAATATACTCGTACTTCTAAACATGGGTAGGTACATTCATTTGTGACAAAGACACACATCTTATTGCAACGAAGAAACTTCATCTTCTGTCAGAAACAACCTGGTTCTACAATATTATACAATTTATGTTCCAAGGTGCGAATTGAGCTGGTGCAAGAAATAGTTCCCGAAACTACGCAAATCGAAGACTTGCATGAATTCAACGAGCATCGCAGGAACATATGTAAGATTACTATGTTGTGTTTAAACGAGGTTTACATTTGAAGATACGGCTTTCAAATGCATTTAGGTTAGAAAATATGACAACATTCCTTGAACTGCAAAGTTGTCATATTGGAGCAGAACAGAAAAAGAACTCCAATAATTTTTATGTATGTATTTAGCGTCATTAAGTGTGTAACTAAAGTCATTTTTAATTAATTGCATGGAAGGTTTTGTAAATACTTTAGATGTTGCATGGTTCGACCTTGCCCATAACAAACAAACAAGTATGTTTCCCCATGTATAGATCATTCGTTTTAGATATCAATTGTCAATTTCAAATTTTAAGTTAAAATCAAGGTTTTTATATCTGTATCGGCTTTTTAGTACCTATAGTAACTGTATCCTACAAAAAATATGTCAAAAATATTTGAAATAGGTTAGGTTATCGTCCTGAGATTTTGTCAGATTAGAGAATAATATCGGGTTATCAAATAAATTGCTACTTTAGTATCCTGTGTCTCCGTTTATATTGAGCCACAGTACTCTGGAGTAGCAATTTATTTGATCGCCGGATACCTAGAGGTGATATTTCCAAAAAAAGGGCTACAATAAGTGTGACAAAAGATTGAGTACAAACCTTGCTGTTAGATTGTAGGACAAGGCATATTTTGTTTATTCTAAATTGTACATACTGCAATGTCAATGTACGAGGGGTGTTCTAAAAATTATAAGTTATATGGAAAATTCGTAACTTTTAAAGAAAATTACATTAAGGTTTTAAATATTTCTCCACATTTACAATCAAAACGATCAGTCCATCTGGAACAATATTCTGTTTCGTCAAATGACACTAAATTAGTTTTTTAGAACTTACGGGTGCTGTTCATATGCAACTTAATAACAGAAATCCAAAGCCATCCATCATGCAAAAAAAAATGTAAACCCTTTTTGTATAAATTAATATAGGGCAAACGTTGTTAACAAGTTTTATTAATTACAGACCCATGTACGACCGCAACTGGAGAAATAGGCGAATGCTGGAACGTATATCACTGTCCGGTGCTGTTGGAGGCCTCTTCAGATGTAACTAGTGAAGCGGAAGAAGCATCATTGCGTGAACTTATTTGCAAAGTAGAACGAAAGGAACTTTTCGTGTGTTGTGTCAGGTCATCAAATTCCACAGTTATTCACAGGAAAGACAAAGCAGAACCAATCGAAGTGCCTACTAATTTCTTGAAACTCGTCTTTGTGGATTACAGCATAGAGATGATTATTTTTCTTCATCAACGGCATTAGCTATAGACGAATTTCCGTGGTTAGCTGCAATTGTACTCTCAAGGTTCAGGATCGATAGTGCTAGTGTTTGTACGGGAACGTTGATCAATTCAAGGTACGTTCTTTTAGCCGCAACTTGTGGGCACTTGGTTCCTCCGGACGATAGAATAATGTAAGTCTACTAAATTGTAGCTATAAACAATCTTAATAATTTCTGCATTACTTCAGTGTTCGACTTGGAGATTATCAATTTAACTACAACACATCTTGTGTTAAAGATCCAGATGTTGGTGAAATTGACTGCACTGAAACTGAAATATACGGCATAGAGGATATTATACGGCACCCATTTTACTTAGTAAACGATATAAGTTTACTGCGACTAAATAAAACAGTTCCTTATTATACAGGTAAGAATGGTTTCTAGTTGACTATCATAAGTCACTCGAGTTACAACTGATCTATGATTCACAACCATTCCATAACTGTGATAAAAATTACTCCAACATTCATTAAACATTTTAAAAAAATGTGTAAGTTGTTAAAACCATTATTTTATTATTTCACTGCATTTAATAATTTATAATTATCACTCTCATCAATTTCTTACAATCCTAATACTTTTGGTCATTGCTACCACATTACTATAAGGACTTTTGACTAAGTGTTACATTAATGTCATATTCTGCTGACTTTAGTTTCAGTACTCTAGAAAGTGCATTATTTAAATATTCACATATAGTACTGCAGGGTCAACTATGTGGCCATGAAATTTATTCCGGGAGTATAGTCTTTTCCTTCTACCATTGAGATCAGTTTAGATCTTAGCTGTTTCACTAGGACTGAAAAACCACCAACCTCCAATGAATAGCTTGACACTGGCATTTGTAAAGTAGGTCGCATTTTCTTGTAGGGAGAATCTATCCATATTTTTTCTGTTTTCTGAATTTCCTTATGTTTAGGGTTTAATTTGGATTTGTTCTGTGGGTTGGTCTAGATTTAACTTCTCGTGCTGTGAATAAGGTTTTGCGGAATTAAATGCTTTGGCTTGTGTTTGTAGTTGGATATTGAAATGAACTGATAAACTCGTGATTTATTATAAAACCAATTAACCTCTGGCAAATAACTCGACATTCAATTTCTCTGAAGTTAACGAACAAATTATTAAAAAAAATATATACAAAAAAAAACAAAATCTGCAGGAGCCGATGGTATCAATATCATTATGATAAATTTCTGTCTTAATGAAGGAACTTTTCCTGAAAGACTGAGCTTAAAGACTTTCGGCCTGTTAGCATTTTACCAGTGCTATCAAAGTGTTAGAAAAAGTTATGGATTTTCTAATTAGACAGTATCCGTGTCAACATAACATCATTCACGAAACTCAATCCGGATTTAGACCCGGGTATGGTTGCCGTTCTGCTCTGTGTAATATATGTGATGATTTATTAAGGCGAACAGACAGTAATAGATTGACGCTGCTTGTGCTCTTGGATTATAGCAAGGCCTTTGATACTGTGAATCACCAGGTGTTGCTTGCGTTAGTACATTGGGCTTGGAGAATCTTCGATGACGTTATTTAAATCTTACTTGAAGAATAAAAAGCAAATGGTTAAAATAGAGAACGATAAGTCTAACGTGCTTACTCTGCAATCAGGTGTCCCACAGGGCTCAATATTAGGACCTTTGTTATTTACGGTTTACAAATCTAATTTTAATAAAATTTTGAAATGCTGCAGTAGTCATCAATATGCTGATGATATTCAAATCTATTATTCATTTAGTGCAGATGAGGTAGCGTTGGCTTGTTCCCATATTAACGAAGATATTAAAAATATTGTTGAAATTTCGAATAATCGCTCTTTAATTATTAATTCCGCAAAAACCAATGCTATTTTGTTTGGACCGAGTAAACTTCGTGGTTCAGTTCTTCCTTACATTAATATCTGGGTTAATAATCAATCCATTGCGCTTATAGATACAGTAAAAAATCTAGGCTTGACTGTGATTTAAAATTTAGTAGTGAAAATATTAAAAAGGGCATATGACAGTTTTTATATCCGTATAGAAGTTCCTTAACGACGCAAATTAAGACTCTTTTGTGCGATGCCTTAGTTCTTTCTCATTTAAATTATTGCGACGTAGTCTATGGGCCATGCTTAAATATAATAAAATAAGAATAGGCTGCAAAAAGTGCAAAGGGCTTGTGTACGTTATATCTATGGTATTCGAAAATATGACTCTGTCTCTTATAAATTAACAGAAACCAGGTGGTTGAAATCATACAATAGACGCTTGATGCATTCTGCCACCATGTATCACAAAGTTATTGTCACTCAAAGTACGAAATATCTGTATGATAATAGTAATTTACGATGCAAGTAACGTTATCAAGCTATTTACATTACGAGAGAATAGTTTGAATGAACGGGCGACGTTAGGAGCGAGTTCTTTAAAATTCTCGAGTAGGTAATGTAGAAAGCAGATAACGTTACGTATATCGTAACACGGTTTATTTTTCAAAAAAATAGGAAAAATTGTTATTAATGACACAACAGCGAAACATATATCTGCTATGGCTGTAGTGGTATGATTCAATTGCTGGTAGCACTGTCAGGTTATGTTAAATTCGAGATTAGCAGGTTAAGTTTTGCGTCAGTCTATGTCAAATAACCAACAAGACCTAACCTACTAACATCAAATTTGACATAGACTGACATTGACACTAACAATACACGTCAGTACTGCCAACATGTGATTAAATGCTAATAAAGTATCCGTATGTTATTTTTTTAACAACGCTAGTGCTGTTAAATGCATCTTAAAGCAACTCGTTGCTAAGGAGTTATTATCAGGAGTAATACTATAAGTACTTCAATATTTTTGGGTTATGTGTCGATAACTTGTTGCACAATAATAAAAGAGTGTCAATTTGACAGGTTAAATAGTCCGACCGAGTCAGCGGGAGGATTATTCTGTCAAACTGACACGATTTGTTATTGTGTAGGAAGTTTGAGACGTATAACCTGTTCGAAGTACGCATTGTATTCGATTTGATTATTTTTTGAGTAAATTTTAATATTAGGAACAAATAAATATTTTATTGGTAGCTCGATTTGTTTGTATTAACCTAGCTGAAAGTCATCTTCATGAAAACCACATCAAGTTGACAAAAGTTATGTATTGCGTCGCCTAGAGAAGTTATTCTAGTATAATCGATTTTGTATATACTCTGTTCACTATGGTACAGAATTGTCAAAAATGACGTTTTATGGCACTGTTGAATTTCTATTGGTTTTTTTGTTACTAACAGGTTGGACAACGCAAAAGCGTATTTTTGAAAATTTGGGTTTTTGTTACCTGGCAACTTTAACTAATTTTTGCTTAAGTCGGTTCGAAATATAGCCTATAATTTATAGTTTTGACATTAGTAGCTTTATTAACTGTTTCTAGTTACCCATAGCTTGACTTAAAAATATTAACCATGAAATAAGGGATTATTTTTACTTGGATTTTGACATTGACAATCCGGGACTATAGTGAATAGAGTATAATCGAAATTATACAAGAGAACTTAACTAAATCCAGCCTCCTGATTGGTTGATATCGGTATGAATAAAATAATCATAGTAACATAATAGGATAAAGTAAAGTTATTTTCCGTTCTAATATACTATTATGATACACGAGGTAGTGTGATCAATCATAATAAAGAAATATTTAAAACTAATAAATTTGGAAGATTATTACAATTAAATTTTGAGGTGTGTAGATAAAAATTGGGGGTTAAATTTATAAGAATCATGAAAGTTAATTGAGACAATGGGTGAGATAATTTAATAATGATTAGAAATTGTATATTCAAAATATTGATGGTTGCAGTAACTGTCAAAAAAGTTCAAGCCAAGGTTCCAATTATTGACAAATGTATTTGTTAGAAAGATAAGAATGAATAACCTGTAATAATAGAATATTTAAAATATAGAAGTGTGCATTAAGAATGGTATCTAACAGGAATAAAAATTTTGTTTAGTTAGTTACTGAAACAACTCATAAAAGACAGACATGTATTTTTGAAATTAACAAATTTGGTGAATAAAAAACATGGAATTTAAGCCTTAATTTATCTAATTATTGGTAAATAAAAATTAAAAGGGGCTAACTACAAATTCGAGTGGTGTGATAGGAGAAATTATAAATTGGACTTCATGGAGACATATAATCGGTGAAGAGATTGTACAAATACAGTTAATTGGAAATAAAGAAAACAGAAGGTTACATTATTTGAAGATATTTGGATTTGTTCGTGCATGCAGGATGTTATTGGAGGTTCTTACAAATAACTGATTGATTTGGATGATTTTGTGGGTCTTGCTAGAGACACCGTACTATCTGCAAAAGGAACAAGGTTAGATTTGAGTCATCATAATATTAAAAATTACCAGGAGTTGATTGGTGTGACGGTGACGTTTGTAACGGAGCAGGACTGGATTCTGGGAACAGTAGCAGTTATTGACAGGACGGATGCGGTTCGCATAGGTGTTACTGTTTGAGGAGTAAGTGGTAGGTGTTGCAGACTGTCAACATTTGGAACCGTTATTGGTTGGATTTTTGCAGTGAAGGCTAGAGAAGTCATTAAGGTTTGTGTAAAGAATTTATGAAAGAATTTTGAATAACATTTAGTAATAGAAAGTGAGAAAATCAACTTGATATAGTACGTAGTGAATTGATTAATATGTCTGTCAATGTAAAATACGATTGTCAATACCTGGTTTGATGAGTAATAGAAGTCAAGTTTGACAGTAAACGTCATTAGTAATCAAAGATTTTGAAAATACAATTTTAAAACTTCAATTAAAAGAGAACTAAATTTTGGCGAACAGTAAACGTCATTAGTAATCAAAAATTTTGAAAATACAATTTTAAAACTTCAATTAAAAGAGAACTAAATTTTGGCGAACCATCCTGAGATAAGAGCACTTGATTTGAAAGTAATTATAGTTAACTAACGGGGAATTGTATTAATAAAGGGCAAACTTAAAGTAAAATATTGAATACAAAAGTTATATGACTATTTCAAATATATGAGATAACTCCAATACATAACATAGTGGTCACTCAACGTGGTGCTTTTGTAATATACTGATGGGGCCACAATTATATATAACAGCAATGAGATAACATGAACAACAAAATAAAATGCTTGAGTAACAAAGAGATGCCCATACAACAAAATTATTTTAGTAAGCACAATTAGTTGACATATATCATAATTAAAGTAAGCGTCAAGCCTACTCGTATATTTGCTACTACGTTTATCTCTTTCCTACTCAAGCAATATGTGTTATCTTCTTATTCATGTTATCTCATTGCTGTTATATATAATTGTGGTCCCATCGGTATAATAAATGATTATGCAGCCGAAGAGGAGCTAGCATAGCAAAACAATACATAATGTCAATCTCCGCCTATTACAGTTGATTACAATCCCGAAACACAAAACTGAAAAATTTAAAGCATGTTTTACTTATCAAGTAGCTAACGTTTTAAAAAAACTAAAGGTGGACTACAAGTCTATGTCTTATACCTATATCATTTAAAAAATATTTATAACACGTTTTGTTATAATCTCAGTGAAATGCCAACCTTCCAGCCATTCATCTTACATGCGAGTAATCTTGTTCATTATACATTGCCATTATAATAGATTTGTTTGAACTTGGCTGTGATGATTTTTGTGGCCAATTGAAGTATTTATATTTTGCAAGGTTAGGTGTAAGAACAGCCATGCTGAACCTCACCTTGCGTATTCTGTATATTATTATTCATAATAAAATGCTATTATTATTATATTATCAGTCATTGTGGAGAGACTGTATTTTGTTAAGGCTTCATTTCTAGCTACCTAGCTGCGAAGGTTAATATTGGTGCTCAAGCTTGCGGCACTATTTTCGTCGTTCTTTCTGGTTTCTTCAGCTTTCACCTAAGTTAGGTTTGTGGTTTTTAGGCCTTGTGTTCTGGAAATGACCCAGAACGTTCTGTCGTTTAATTATTGCATATGTTGAGTTGCATACTACGTTTTTAATAAATTTCGAGTAACCTTGAGCATATAATTCTGATAACCTTCGATTTGCAATTGGTCTCCCCTCCAGTTTTGTCTCACTAATTGCATCTATGTGTGTTTCTTGTAATGCAAGTATTTAAATTTTGTACTTCTTTGCTTCCATTTCTATATCTTTGACCGCCCCTTCCTCGTAAATTCCTTGGGGGTTCCACGTTTCTATTCTCACTGTTGTGTTACTATTTTTTCTTCTTGTTCTTAGGTTAAGTCTCCTTACTTCTATTTTTCTTCTGATACTTAGTCTATCGATTATATCGTGCCATAATTTCCTTCTCCATTGGCTTCCCGTTTCCGACAGCTGTATAAGTTCTTCGAGAGAATATTTGATCCTTTTTTTTTCTTATTAACAGGTTTTTCCCATTATTTTACTATTATCTTCTGTAACTTGTTTGTCAGATCTTTTATTCTCCTTATACATTTCTTTTCTTTCCGTGTTTATTTCGTCTTCTCTTCTTCTTATTTCTGCTCCGAGTTCTAACAGATACAACTGGTCTATTCGTGTGTAGACTGCTTTATTTCCCGTGTTTACGGTATGTTTACAAAATGCGCCAATCACATTCGGCTATGTGACGTACCGTTGCGGCCATCTCAAAGTGCACGGCAGATTTTTAGCTTGTAATACGATATTCTAATCATAGACGTCGAGTTTTGACGTTTACGTTTGTCATCAACTGTCATAGAACTGAAAACTCGAAAAATTCCCAGACATTTGTAAGAAGCAGAGAAAATACGAGCTATTACAAAACTGGAAGAGAACTGGTCGCTGAGTCGAGTCGCAACAGATTTGCATGTGAGAAGAAGCTACACTTTCAAAATTAAAAATCGTTGGCAGCAGAGACTTCTGCAAGAAAAGTTTTTTTAACACCAGAGAACAAAGAATGAAGAGTAAAATTTGCAACCGAGTATTTGAATGAGATCGACGACTTTTGGAACACGACTGTTTTCTCAGGTGAAAAGGTATTCCAATCATTTACCAATTGACGATTAAGGGTGTGTAGACCACAAAATTCAAGATTTGAGGAGCAATATTATGTTCAACCCTTAAGGAGTAGTGGACGAGATTCTTTGTAAAAGTATGGGGATGGATCAATGCTTACGGATCTGGGGCATGCTATAGAATTAATGGTAGACTGAATGCTGAAAATCATCGCAACATTTTGCAAAATGTGATGCTGCCATCTGTAAGAGAGGTCTTTCCTAATCAATTTACTTTTCTACAGGCAAGATATTACCTAATTGTTTTTGTTTATGTTAACGTAATTGATAACATTATATTCACAGGATAACTGTCCTGCGCATACAGCAGGAGTTGTTCATTGACGGATTGATAAGACTAATATCAATTTATTACAGTTGAAAATGTGTGGGGCTATTTAACTACAAAAATGTATACCAAGGATTTTGCACCAAACAAAACCGATGAATTATGGGAAAGAATAAGAAATGAGTGGAAGGAACTGAGAGAAGGATGCAATATGGAAACATTGTTCAGTTCTATGCGAAACAAACTGCAAAGCGTGGTAGCAATTGAATACTGGTACATAATTATTAAATACATATTATTATATAGTTTGTTTACTTGCGAAACTTTGCTAAAATACAAACGTTAAAAAAGTAATACCCATTCTTATAACCACAAGCAACGCCACTGGAGAGAAACCCCCATTTAATAAGCCGAAAAATCGCAAAAACAACCATAGTAACAAAAAACCGTGCACTTTGAGGTGTCCGTAACTGTACGTCATGGCGTGTGTCGTGACGTACACGACAGCTGTTCTTTGGGAACCTCTTATCCGCGGTGGCACTTCACACAAATTTACAGAAATTTCGTCTTTGTTTAATTACGCGAAGACCCCACTTTATATTATCACTAAACCTCTCACTACATTGCCTTTTAACTATTCACTGTTTTTTTAAAACTTCACTTTTGTACTGAACTTGAAAATGTTATTCGCCAGTCAAGGTTGCGTGTTTACAGTTTGCTTGACGTACATTTTATAACAACATCAATTAAAAGTATTAAAAAACCTAATATAAGGTTAACATTTAAATCAGCAGAAAGATACGTTTGCCCATTCAAAAAAACATCATCATTAATACGATATATAAAGCCAGTGTTTTCAAATTAGTGTGTAATACAAAAGATTGCAATAAATACTACATTGGCTTGACCACTATAAACATCAATATACTGAAAATATAGTTAGCTTATATACAGGGTGATTCAAATTAAGTGCGCACCATTGCTATCTTTGTTATTATAAATTTTACAAAATAGGTTAAATTAGCAAACTAGTAGTGTTTTCGGTGCTGATTAATATGCAATTAATAGAAAACAATCGAATAACTCGTTGGCGACAAAATTTAAAAAAATAATTTTTTTTACGAAACACCCTGTATATTTTTCAAAAACTTGAAATAAAAATGAATTTGTGATATAAAAGTCTTAATACACTATTATCTTAAAATGAATACTAAAGAAGTTATCGCAAGTTTCAGTTTATAGACTAAAACTAAAACTTTGTAATTTTGTCGTAAACTCGTTATTCGATTGTTTTTTTATTCATTGCATATTAATTAGAGCTAAAAACACTACTAGTTTGCTAATTTAACCTACTTTGTAAAATTAATAAACTGCTCAAGTACAGGTCTAAAGAGTAGCTTCAGCACTGCGAAAACATTAAGTATTATAGTGCACCCAGAATGTGTAGTTCAAAACGTGACCACCGAACTTCTGTAGATGGCGCCAAGTGGACAAGCCGACACTGTGCTAAAATGCTTGGAAATTTTGCAAAGTGGAAAATCGCTACCTTTCGCCAAAACCAAATAGCGCATGAAGGTGCTCGGGACCTTAGCAACAACTTTGCCCCCTTTCAAAATTTCGATATCTGTAGCCGTTCGAAAGTTACAGGCGATCCAGACAGACGGACGGACGGACAGACGGACAAAACGTTCTCATAAGTACGCTGAAGCTACTAATAATAATAAAGATAGCAATGGTGCGGACTTAATTTGAATCACCCTGTATATAAAGTCCTGACTCACTGACTCATCAACACCCAGCCCAAACCCTTGGACCTAGAAAGCTGAAATTTTGCACAGAGGTTCCTTTTATGATGTATATAAGGAATAACGAAGGATATTTCGAAAGTCAACCCCTAAAGGGGTAAAATGGGGGTTCCAATTTTGTATGGAAAATTAATATTAAATAGACATTTCGACTTTGTAGAAATATTCCCAAAAACAAATAAGCAAACACGTATTTCGTGATTTTCCAAAAATCAACCCCTTAGGGGGTGAAATAGGATAAATAAGCCTAACAATCGATATGGGTGTCGTTATTGACGTTTTTTGGGACGCTGATTGCGAAAATGGCATTTGAAAGTTGACAGGCGGATTTCTCAGGGAGTAGGCATCCGCTAAGAAAGGATTTTTGAAAATTTAACTCCTAAAGGGGTATAAAAAGGGGTTCCAATTTTGTAAGATCAAATTTTGAACTGTCATTCAAAGCTTTAGGAAATGTGTCCCCTGAATGTGACAATAGGAGATGACGGGGCGGGACGAGAAGAAACGGGACGGGACTGGACGGGAAGGGATGGGATGGGTTGGGAGGGAAGGGGTGGGAACGGGGCGGGACGGGACGGGAAGGGAAAGGAAGGGATGGGATGGGATGGGAGGGGGAGAGGAAACGGACGGGACGAGATTGGACGGGACGGGACGGGAAGGGACAGGACGGGACGGGACTGGACGGGAAGGGATGGGATGGGTGGGGAGAGGAGGGAACGGGGCGGGACGTGACGGGTCGGGGACGAGAAAAGGGACGGGGACGAAGATGGGATAGGATGGGATGGGATGACAGAAAATAATTAGTCATTATTTAATACACAAATAAGGAACCTCGCCCGTACGAAGTCGCGGGTAACAGCTAGTTTACTATAAAAGTAGTTTTATGTGGTTATTATACACTAGAGAAAATGTTTGGTCTACGAAGCCATAGCCCCAGCGGGCTAATTTGCTCGTGTGGATAATACCTATCAACACTACGTGCGCAGTACAACATTTTATACAACACCTATCAATAAACTCAGAAACATTTAAACATTTTCTTTAAATCGCAGTAAGTGTTTGTTTTAACATTTTCGGTTGCCAGCTGACATAGCAACACAGATGACATTAAACATTATTGCGTCAACCAAAACTCATTAGTTGAATCATGGTAATCAAAAAGTCACTTCTGTGTAATATTGATATCGCAATTGTTAACATCGCCATAGTTATGGGATGTTTATTGAGAGGTATCGATTAATAGTATATTATACATCAAGGTAGCGAAGCGCTTTAGATACTTCGCGCTGCGCGCTCAGTATCTAATATGCGCTCAGGTTATAAAACGATTCGCTACCGTGGTGTATATACAATTTTTTGCACTGCCAAACGGCTTAATACCTAAATTCCCAACAAATTTTGAAAATATTTTAACTGTCAACCTGACAATACAGCTCTTTAAAAACGTCAAAATTAAAATAGTCATATTTGGTAACTTAGCAATCTATTAGTTGCCACGGTGAAAATTGTTTATTTTACTTTCTCTCCCTTGGTGGAGAAAATCAACTTCACGACCTAAAGATATGCCCATAACGGTGCGTTCTGGGACTAGTAGTGCAAAAAAGGCTATTATAAGTTAATTAGAAAGAAATTGCAACGTAAATAACACATCTAATGTGAACTTATATTCAGCATTTGCAGAACATTTA
>CALNHX010008831.1:0-56193 GCA_940337035.1 Agriotes lineatus
ATAAAATGTGGAAAATTTTAGCCTGCTCTGATTTTTTTAGCCTGTCCTGATTACACAGTCTGGCTACGGCCCTACGTACATGTAGTACAAGCTATTCCAAAAATAGGATCCCAGAATCTATAAACTGACGATGCAGTCGATGTATTGATGTAAATGATCAACATTTTAAGCAACTGCTGTAAATTCGAATAATTGACTGTACTACCAAAACCGCTTCAGTTTATATGTTAACAAAAATCTGGTGTGATACACGCACACAACTTCCTTTTACAGTGATCTTATAATTAGCCAAAAATATGATTTTAATTTTTTAAGCATTTGTCAAAAATTACAAATTCTACAAAACCGGTACAAAATAGAGCGTTAGTTTAACAGACAAATTTTCTCTAGAATTTTAAGCTGGATTTAAAAATGTAATAATATACCAGGTGTTCTATTTCAAATATGAGTTAATAAAAAAAATAGAAAATCGAAAAAAACTGAAAAATCACAAGAGTAAACACCTACTTCGGTTATTAGCCCAGTCATATTAGGGGTTTCACCTAGGAATGAAAGATAATAAGCTGCAAATTGGTATAAACCTTTATTTTGGCGTTCTAAATAATGTCTCAAAAGTCTCATATAATCTCGTGTCCGCGTTTTAAGATATTCAAGGTCAAAGGTCGCAAAAATCGGTTTTTCGCGAATATTTCGGTTCCTATGGCTTAAATGACATTTTCACCTATCATAAAAATTGTAGAGTATAAAATTCTCTACAACTTTTGTTCGAACTTTTTTTCATACGAGTAACTGTTTTCGAGGTAGAGCGTCGAGAGTGCACAGCGCACTGCCATATATGGCTTAATGCAAGGTCAACCATGAGTCACGATTAATTGTACGTTGTGAGAAGTTAATTATTCACTAAAATATGAAACTTATGTAATAACGGCTATTATTGATATTCTAATTATTAATTATTTATAATTAATTAAAATAAATATTTTAATTATTTACATTTAATTATTTATATTTAACTATTTCTATTATATATGTTATATAATTCTATTTTTAATTCTAGAGTATATATTGTAATTGTATTTTAAGGTAAAAAGGGATTAAGAAAATATATATTTTTCGATATATTTTTATTTATCATTATTCATTATTCATTATACAAATTCTACATTTATGACAATATAAGACAATTTTTTATCTGGAATGAAAAATTGTAAATGGTTATAAGAACTTTTAGTTTAATTTTCTTCTTCTTCTCTGTACTTCTCTTTTTTTCTCTGCTACTTCATCAGCTTCTTGGCCACAATATAAGCATAATTTTTTAAAATCGAATACTTTATTCCTTTTTTTACGAGCTGCACTTGATGTTGAAGGTTCACCCTCTTCTATGCGTCGTTTCGATGCTGCAATAGAATTTCTACTAATGTACACTTTTCGACAATCACTATGCACATTCACAGAACTTAAAGAATTTAAATAGTTTATATGTCCATCATTTCTTTCGATACTCGCATTTTTTAAAGTTTGTAAACCACGCACAACATTCACAGAAACATTTTCTGGAAGTGACTTGTTACATATGAAACACAAATCAGCCATAGCTCTTAAGATTGTACGTCCGTCGTTGCGAAGACACAATTTTAAACTAAGGAATAAACTTGGTTAATAGAAAGTGGGCCTCAACTATACAATAAAACATCTGCTCCGGCTTACTATAAATAGATAAGGTTGTAGGGTAGGGGCCCGCATGTCCAGGTATACTCAGTAGTTATATCCCTAGTGCATTCGGTATATTCGGGGCCTGGACACAACGCCCACTGGTCACAACGTCCACCACCTAGTGTGGCCGCCATGTTGGACACAACGTCCACTTTCAAATTTGGTCACAACGTCCACCTTGGACACAACGTCCACCGCCATAACGCCCACTCTGGTCACAACGTCCACCTTCGCATTTGGTCACAACGTCCACCTTGGACACAACGTCCACCGCCATAACGCCCACTCTGGTCACAACGTCCACCGACGCCTCTTGAGAATAACAGTTTACGGCGTCGGTCGTAACGTCCACTCTGGACACAACGTCCACCGCCATATCGCCCACTCTGGTCACAACGTCCACTTTCAAATTTGGTCACAACGTCCACCTTGGACACAACGCCCACCGCCATAACGCCCACTCTGGTCACAACGTCCACCTTCGCATTTGGTCACAACGTCCACCTTGGACACAACGTCCACCGCCATAACGCCCACTCTGGTCACAACGTCCACTTTCATATTTGGTCACAACGTCCACCGCCATAACGCCCACTCTGGTCACAACGTCCACTTTCAAATTTGGTCACAACGTCCACCTTGGACACAACGTCCACCGCCATAACGCCCACTCTGGTCACAACGTCCACCTTCGCATTTGGTCATAACGTCCACCTTGGACACAACGCCCACTTTTGTTTTACTGGTTATTTATTAATAAATTTTGAACTGTCTTCGTTAATGCTTTTTGAGTGGACTAATGTTTTCTAGAATTTAAAAAAAAATTGGTTTTAGGCTATTTTATGTATTTTTTTAATCAATGTATAGTTTCAACTATTTCCTTCCCATGCTTGACGATTTTGTCTCTCTTTTCTGCTGGTTTTTGTCTAGTGTATGTATTTCCAGCTCATTTCTCATATAAATCGGTATATGAAGCATATGGGTCATATTATAATACTAAATATACCTAAAGATTCATTGGTTTGCGTTACACCTCATTCGAAAAAAACTTTTCCTTATTGTACCAGCAGGTAAGTATTTACAAGTCCCTAAAAACTAAAAATAAAGGAGAAGGTTGACGTCACTGAAAAAACGTGGTTTTACGTGTTATCATTAGTAATATAACAAGGGCCAGACATACCGATAATTTTATACACGCCAAGGGGCGAGCGCTGGTTGTAATGAAAACTGCCCCGATGACAGTTTTCTAAGAGCAATCAGCACGATGACTCTTGGGATGAGCAAAATTATTTGTACGTCGCCCGCGTTTATATTTTAGAGTAGCTGGCCCGGCAAACGTTGTTCTGCCCAAAAATAATTTGTCTCTGAAACCTCGTTTCACCACTATAGGGTTTTTAATTTACGTCATGTCTACCGTTTTGGACATAAAAATAAATGCTATTTCCGCAATTAACGTCCCTAAAAACCTTAATAACGACACCCATATCGATGTTTAGGCTTAGTTACCCCATTTCACCCCCTAAGGGATCGTTTTTTGGAAAATCACGTACGTGTTTGCTTATTTGTTTTTAGGAGTACTCCTAAGAAGTGCCAAGTCGAAATGTCAATTTAATATTATTTTTCCATACAAAATTGGAACCCCCATTTTACCCGTTTAGGGGTTGAATTTCGAAATATCCTTCCTTGTTCCTTGTATAGGTACATCATAAAGGAAACCTCTGCAAAATTTGTGTTTTTTGCTTTTTTAGCCTTTTTATGCATATTTCGGATTTTTTTGCTAATTTGTACTTACTTTTAAGTTGTCAGTTTGCATTTATTTTCGGCCTAATTCATTTCGTAATCGAATATTTCAATCTGGTTCGTTTGCGAGCACATTTTTTGCTTGCATGCAGTTAGACGGGCTTAAAAATGCAGTCAGTGCAGTGGTTTTCTGGGACAATTAAAGAAGTATAAAAATTAGCCAAAACAACAAACAATTGTGACTTCGTTTGCATCTACTTCAGGGCACAAGCACAGTTTAATTTCGATCTTTGTAAAACCTAACATACCACTGAAAAATGACAAAATAGTTCCTTCAAAATGTTCCTGGATAAATGTTGTCACATGCACGTTCCCGATCAAAGCACCTTGCGAAAAAAGTGTTTGTTAATAATTTCAAAGATACTGTTTGTGAAGTACCTGGGCGAATTAGTCAAATAGTTCTTTCTAAATGTAAGGTTTTTTTCCAAAAAAGAAGGCCATAAATTTCCACAATTTTGGCAGGCGAAATTGCAGAAGACTTTGAGATTGATCCGACTATTGTAGTAAATTTAAAATATGCTTCAATAACTAGTGTTGACGTAGAAAGAAGTTTTTTTTTTACATATAAGAACATTTTAAGTGAAAGGCGACTAAATTACCAATGGAGCATTTTGAACAATATTTAATAACTAATAGTTTTCTGAAAGACTAATTTTTTAGTGCCCAAGTTTTCTATTTTATTTTTTGTGTTACATTTAAGTTTTCTATGAATTGTGTTTGCATTTGATATTTTTAGTGCCACATACATGCTTGTTCTTCAGAATTACTTTTTTTCATTTTTTTATGTAAGAGTAATGCTTTTTTGCTTAAGTTAAAGCTTTTTAACGTTTTTGAGGCTTTTTTAATCGCTTAACTCGTACTACTCACTCGGTTTGTAACTTATACACCACGTATATTAATGATCTCTCTTATCCCACTTGTATAGCAAATAACTATTAAATAATGTGAAATATATTCGGCTAAACTTTTCAACAGAAGGCATGTAAAAATCCAGTTTTCCGGCGAATTTGTTGCTCAGGTTGCACATTCGGTATATCGCTGAAATTTAGTAAATAGTCCAGTCGTTGAAGGTTTTCCGCTCCGAATTCTTTGAACCTTGACCGATTGACGTGAAATTGGTAAGTGGTTAGGGGATGGCTCAAGCAGCAAAAGTGACATAGCGTCGATGTGCGCTTTACCCTGAGAGTGGGTGCCACCCTTTCTCGGGGGTGGAAATGTGTTCACTCAAATTAACCCCGCAAATGGTAGAAGGACAAATTCTAAGTAAAAAATGTTCTATATAGTTTTTTCGATAGATTTATCTTTTTCGAGCTATTCGCGATTGTAAACTTAGATTTTTCGTGATAAAAATGTATGTTTTTGGACGGTTTTTCGCGAATAAGTCGAAAACTTCGCGTTCTATCAATAAGTTGTAATAACCAAAAATGAAGCTAAGGAAACAGCAAAGAGATTAGTTTTTTTATAAATGCTGTAGGTCCAAAATAAAAACAGTTATGGCTCGTTGAAAAAAAAATTTTTTTTGCAACAACTTGGTTCGAAGTAATCAACGTTAATTAACGAAAAACTGATGTATTGTTCGGGAAAAACTTATAGAGCATTTTTTGTAGTGATTGAAAATACCTTTAAAATGAGCACTGTTAAAAGTCGATTGCATTATAACTAAGCGAGTTACGATGCAAAAAAGGCGGGCCACTCGAATTCTTTAAAAAAAAATGAACGCTAAAACCCCAGCCATTCCACCAGAATTGATATTGACCATCATCCCTTTACAAATTACTTTATTTTAGTATTACTCATGTAATCCAAAAGTTTGGGGCGGGTTAGAATGCGTATTTTTCGAAAAAAATATGATGAAAATGAAATACGTATTTTTTTAATTTCTTTAAAAAGTACCTTATTTTGAAAATAACTAAAACTAAAGAAAAATACGTAAAAGACAATATAGTACAAAAATGTGGATTTTTTCTTAACGAACATTTTAGCTTTTTTTAAATTTCTGTAGAAAAAAAATAATGGAGATATAATGTTAGAAGTTTGCATTATAGTGCGCGGACCACCCTCGCGAGCCCTTCAACCCTTTCCTTTTTGAATATGCAAAGCCTGAGCATGTCGAAAAACTTTTGGATTTCATGAGTAATACTAAAATAAAGTAAATTGTAAAGGAATAATGGTCAATATCAATCTGGTGAATGGCTGGGATTTTAGCGCTCATTTTTTTTTTCAAAAATTTGAGTGGCCCACCGTTTTTGCATCGTAACTCGTTATTTATAATGCAATCGACTTTTAACCGTGCTCATTTTAAAGGTCTTTTCAATCACTACAAAAAATGCTCTATAAGTTTTTCCCGAAAAATGTATCGGTTTTTCGTTAATTAACGTTTGATTACTTCGAACCAAGTTGTTGCAAAAAAATTTTTTTTCAACGAACCATAACTTCTTTTATTTTGGACCTAGAGCATTCATAGAAAAACTAATCTCTTTGCTGTCCTTCTAAGCTTCAATTTTTGTTATTACAACTTACTTGATAGAACGCAAAGTTTTCGACTTATTCGCGAAAAACCATCCAAAAACATTCATTTTTATCACGAAAAATCTAAGTTTACAATCGCGAATAGCTCGAAAAATATAAATCTATCGAAAAAACTATATAGAACAATTTTTACTTAGAATTTGTCCCCTCTACCATTTACGGGGTTAATTTGAGTGAACACATTTCCACCCCCGAGAAGGGGTGGCAATCCACTCTCAGAGTAAAAAGCGCACATCGGGCGCTATGTCACTTTTGCTCCCTTGAGCCATCCCCTAACCACTC
The DNA here is from genome assembly GCA_940337035.1 of Agriotes lineatus. Taxonomy (NCBI): domain Eukaryota; kingdom Metazoa; phylum Arthropoda; class Insecta; order Coleoptera; family Elateridae; genus Agriotes; species Agriotes lineatus. The sequence goes on from CALNHX010008831.1 coordinate 6,325, forward strand.
ACCAAATTTCACGTCAATCGGTCAAGGTTCAAAAAATTCTGAGGTAATAGCATATTTTTACCTTCAACGACTGGACTAAAACTATTCAACACTATAACATATAAGCCAATCACATTGCAGACGTTTGCTTTTTCAACCAATAACAGCAGTATATCACTGAATATTGGGCACCATGTAAAATATTCACAAAACAATGTACGTACTCAAAAATAAATAGCCTTGTTGCGAAGTATCGCTTAGCAACGATGTTCTGTCCTTAGTGATATCGTTAGGTTACGTACCACTAAACCCCAACAAACTGTGCGGTGTGTTTAAAAAAATTTAAAATGCTGTGTTTTGGAGTATTCCGCTGAATTTAATTGAGAATGAATAATTATATTAATTGTTGGATTATTTTTCAATAAAGTTAATCGTTATGTATTAATATTGTTAAATAGTCGTACCAAATACCACTCGAAGTGGATATATTTTTTTAAAATATTTTGCCATTTCCATAGAAATTATTGCAAATTTCACTCAACAAAATCACATTTAAATGTCACTCGCCTTCGGCTCGTGACATTTTTGATGTGATTTTGTATCGTGAAATTCAAACGTAATAATTTACATGGAAACGACAAAATATTTGTCAAAAATATATCCACTGCTTGTGGTATTACCCTTGAATATTTGTTTTAGGGCGGGATAAATAAAATGGCTATTTTTGTATCTAGAATGCGAAATGCACTTTTGCGTTCAAGAATGGAAGTTATTTTGCGAGCTTTAGCGAGGCAAAATACCCATTCGAGAACGCAAAAGTATTTCGCATTCGAGATGCAAACAATGATTTTTCGAACACTACAATAAAACTAGTATAAGAATAAAAAAAAATTAAATAAGGTAACTGTCAACGTTAATTGACAATTTTATATTTCATAAACGATTCAATTTATGTTTGAACCACGGCCTGCTGAATTGTGCGACAAACGTCAAAGTGACGTATAAATTTAACTGACTGAAGTATCGGCACCTTCAATTTACATGTAGTACAACATAAATTAGTCATGTTTATAATAGTTTATAATAGTTATTAGTATCTATAGAAATTTTAAATTACTTAATAAAAAAACTAATGTAGGTTACTTAATTAATAAACTCACAAATAAGTTCCTAAAAAATGACAAATTTTTTGACATTTCTTTTATGTTCTAGAACGCTAAAGAATTTTGCTTCTAGAACATAAAAGTATTTCGCAGTTAAGTGACAAAAAAGAATCACTTTGCTTACTGAGAATTTAACGAAAATGTCAACATTTGATGACAGTTTTCGAAAATATTAATTTATGTATTACATGTGTCTTTATTGTTCTTGAACTAGCTTTGGCACAGTTGTAGTTCTTCTATAATCACTGTGCATGTCTAATGTTGATTGTAACTCCAATCACTGTCAATGTAAATACATAGTAGATTTATAAATAGTAGTCTTCTTAGTGAAATACTATACACAAATAGCACACTTATTAATATTTTAAGTTGTGATTACACGTACAAATTGTTTAATTTCGACTCTGTCAACTGGACATAACTTATAGTTTACATGCACACCAGTGTCTTCGTCAGGCCTTTTGTCCCGTCTGATACGGTCCTGGATGTCTTCGCTGCACACATCGCAGAGCCCAAAATGTCCACACGGAATTAAGAGAGTGGTGGTGGCGTTATCTTACAGATGCTGCACAGCGCGTCATCAATTCGTGACGTTCTGTCAGCTTCCTAAAAGTTGTCAGGAAATTCTTCAATTTCCTCTTCGTCAATCTGCAATTCCGCATCTGCACCTACAATTTTTGTTTGTTTAATTAGTTGGATTTGCGTTGATTTGATATGCACAAATGAATGGCAACTATTTGCAACAATAAACTGTCGTTGTACTGATAATATTATAAGCTACCAATAATATAGGGGTGTCTAATTAAAAAAAATCAAACTACCAATAATATAAAAGCACTAGGCTCAAAAGGTCATGACGAATAGTATTGTTATTAAATACACCGGATGTAATGGAAACCCAAGCACCTACTATTGTTTGTACTAGGCTTTAGATATGCATGCATGTTATTATACTACTCTTTCTGTAGGAGTTTTTATGTATAATAAAAACTAGTGATATCTACCCTGTTTGTTTAATTCACAGAAGTAATATCAATATAATATATATAATTCTCACTTACCTTGTTGCTTTCAACTGAATCATATATTGACATATCTCATACTTTCATAATTGACTTTGAAATTATGTCATGTTTAAATATACCTCGGCTAGCCAGCTTATTTAGCAATTGATACTCTCTCTACTTCCCAGCTGAATGAGTTAATGTCAAATATAACTGTATTAATGAATTGTACCTTGAATAACCAAATAAATATCAATTTGATTATTTAAATCACACTCTTAGTACTTGAGTTTGAATCTAATTAACTGTTATAGTGTATTAAACGTTTGAATTGACATTACAAATTAATAGTCAGATTAAAGTTGTCAACATTATTTAATTAAATGAAAGTTCCAATAAATGAGGTTAAATACTTTTCAAAAATAACTAAACCCAAAATGATAAATTTCTAATTATAAAGATCGAAACCGTCGAGTACTCAAATCACCATTAATTAGAAAACTTAATATTCTAAGATTCTCTAAATCTAAATACACTTTTTAGATTCTAAATTTGCCGTATCCAAACTGTTACTAGAATACACTAACCTTCAACAGCAAACTCGTACTTGGGATGAGGTTCTAATATCAGTTTCACACTGATCGAAGTCGTCAAACACCTACTTGGAGATGATGATGACCCATAAAAGCTCGTTGTAGGCAGACTTGACCGTTTAATATTTTCTTAAAACGGTATTGCAGCATGCCCAACACACAAACACTCACTAAACTGATGGCTTGTACACCAATGACCACTTGAAATGGCTTCTATAAATCTCCAACTCACTATGTGAAGAATAATATTGACCCCTTGGTCAGTATTTGATCGTGCAGAAGGCTATTCTTACTAACACGTATCAAATTTGAATTATATCCTCACAATTAAAGGTATTATTCGACCTTTAATGTGAATATTTTGACTGATAATCTTTAAATTATAGAAACTTTTCAACTCTTGTCAACAACCTCTTGGTTGCTAATATTTACTGCCACCCGTTATTCTCTTACACTTGTTATCACATGATACCCTTTTGATATCTTGATATTAATTGAAAATAATTAAGCATCCTCACAGCATGCTACATTACAGTTTGATTAACGATTTTCCATTTTTTTGTTTATAACCTACTACAAAAAAAGTACAAGTCTTTTAAAATGCAATAAAATCTGGTGTGATACACGTAAACAACTTCCTTTTGCAGTAATCTTATAGGTAATTAGCCAAAAATTTGATTTTTATTTTTAAGCATTTGTCAAACATTTTCAAAAGATTGCATATTTTACAGAAACCGTACAAAATAGAGCGTCAGTTCAAGAGAGAATTTTTTCTAAAATTTTAAACGGAATTGAAAATTTAATAATATACGGGTGTTCATTTAAAATAAGGAGTTAATAAAAAAAGGAAAAAAATTGAAACCCGTCTTAGAGGTATGCAACTGGAAAATCATCTATCTCACATCAATGTACATTAAAAATGTAATAAAAATGTATAAAGTTTGAAAAAAATCGTTAAGGGCAGTTTTGAAAAAATCGAAAAAACTGAAAAATCACAAGAGTAAACACCATACTTTCGGTTACGCGATTTTTTCAATAGCTTTCTGTCGCATCTACATAGTACACAAAAAATATATATGAAGTTTCAACGTCACACCTATTTTCGTTTTTGAGATATTCTGTTCACACACACAGACCAATGAACAAAACATGATTTTTGGTTTTGGGTCTAAAATGTGAAGATTTTCTGAAACTCAATTTCGAATGGTTTGGGTGATCCAATGCTTCATTTATTGCAAAAGGAAGTAAAAATCATGGAGAACGAGCTTACCATTTATGTCACCAATGTTTTTGTTTAGCTTTGTACTGAAATATTCTTTTTTTTGCTGCCTTCTAAGTGTTGTGACTTGATTTTTCATGTTTTTATATTCCCTTTCTAGGTTGCCATTAGTTTTATTTTTTCTGTACAGGTGATATAATTTATTTTTTGTGTTGATTAATTTCTTTAGTTGCTCATTCATCCACGGCGCGGTAATTCTTGTATTTTTATTTGTTCTTATTTTTTTCTCTTTCGTTCCACTTTTTACTGCTAAATTTAGTTGGTTTATAAACTCTTTGTACATTTCACCTGCATCTTCTATTTCGTTGATGGTTATTGGTTTTTTCTTCAGATACTCTTTGACTTTATCTACGCATGTAACATTTATACTTTTTGTGTTTTCTTCCTCTTGAGTATAATTAATTTTTTTCACGTTTCTTATGTTGGTCAGTAGCATGTTGTAGTCACTATAATCATTGTGAACGTTGTATATTGTTATTTTCGTTCTATTTGATATGTTTGTAATTACATGGTCTATGGTGCTTTTTGTTAATAGTGCTATTCTTGTCGGAAGTTTGTTCAAGATTCTGTGGCCACAATTTTCGAGTGTGCTCAGGTATCGATTCAGTTGTGCATTATTATTTCCATTCACTCCAATGTCCAGATTCATGTCCCCAACAATTATTGTACTCCCCCGTATTATACTCAGCGTTTCCTCCAGTTTATCTGCTTTTTGAGAAATAAATCAATATCAGATTCGTTTGGTTTCACAAATAAGTTTAACGCTTCCCGAGACACTTCTTCCATTAGAACATTTTCTAAAATTGTTTGATTTATCTGTAGGGTTGTGGAAACTGATGTACTAGCACGATGATCATACGAAACACTGTTGGTTTCCGTTTCTTCTGTCTCCACCCCAATATCTTCTGTGGTATAGTCAACCTCATTTGCAGTACTGCTTGTAGAACGTTCACTTAGAGTAGAAGTCTGAATAATGTTCAATTTTTCCGTCACTGAACTGGGTTTATTAATGAAACTATCTAATTTTACAAACCTTTCGGCTTCCGTTTGCAACATCTTTTTCTTTTTATAGCGCAATCTTTCCGCACCACGCTTACGTTTTTTATCCATGATGTCTATGGTGCCAAAAAGTGTAAAGTTTAGGTACTGTTGGGGGTAGTAGAATGTGATACCCGACGGCGTAACGGAAAGAGGGAATGAATTAATACGTGGCACTTTCGCAGTCTTTCAACGGTTCGATCTGTTATGTATCTAAGTTTATTATTTCATCCAATCTTATTACATCTAAAGTATCATGTCATATATAACAATTCTCATAACATCTAAATATCATATATAACATGCCCTTCCTTTAGAATGTCCTATTCCAGGTATCGAAGGGGTTTTCTAACTGCTCTTCCGGGTCTGGTCACTGGTGCTTCAATTCGCTCTTGCTGTTTTAGGCTTCCTTCTGTTGGTGTTTGCTGCTTTGGACTTGCCTGTGTCTGACCTTCTGTTTCGCTATTTCCATATCTTCCTTCTGCTTCTTCAAAGTTGTCTTTCTCTTCCTGATAGACTGGTCTCAAATATGATTGATTTCTTCTATATTCTCTGTTGTTTGTTTGAACTACATAGGAGCGATCATTATATCTGCCTATAACCTTTGCTGGTGTCCATTCTCTAGTTCCCGTTTGGAGATACACGGTTTGATTGACTAATAATGGCTTTCTTTCTTGAGATGTTTGATCGTAGTAAGCCTTTGATTTTTCTTGGTTTGCCTCGAGCTTCTTCAATGTTGTCTCCACTTTGAATTTTGGTTTCAAATTCTCCTTTGCCATTATATTTGTTGATCGTAGTTGTCGACCCATTAATAAAACAGCTGGTGCAGGTAGGTTATTTTTTGGACTGTTGTTGTGTTCCAGTATACACAGATTTGGATCAGTGTTACTTCTTCTTGCTTTTTCTAATAATCCTTTTACAGTTTGCACTGTCCTCTCGATCATTCCGTTTGATTTTGGGTATCGTGGACTAGACAACTGTATTTGAAAATCATAAAGGTCTGAAAACGCTTTATAATCACCTGAGTCAAAAGGTGGTCCCCCATCTGAGTTAATAGTCAGTGGTATTCCATGGGTTCTAAATATGGTTTTCAGAGCTCCAATTACTGCCTGTGCTGTTTTTGAGTGTAGTTTCCTTATTTCTACATACTTTGAGTGATAGTCCACTAATATTAAGTAGTCCGCTTTGTTTATATAGGCAAAATCAATTGCTACGTTTTGCCATGGCAACTCTGGTATTCTATGAGGGATTAGCGGTTGCTTGATATTGCTTCTGGAATAGCTCATGCATACGTTACAATTTTGTATAAATCTTTCAATATCGTTGTTAATTTTTGGCCAGTATACTGACTGCTTAGCTTTATTTTTACATGCGACTATGCCTTGATGTGCTACATGAATTTTCTTGATTACCTCTTCTCGCTTCTTTTGTGGAACCACTAATCGATGTCCTTTGTAGATCATTCCATCCTCCAGGCTTAGTTCTCTTTGTAAATCCCAGTAAACTCTTAACTCCTTGGCTACATCTACCCTCTTTCTTGGCCAACCTTCTTTGATGTATTGTTCAACCTGCTGTAAAATTGGATTTTCTTTAGTGCATCTTGCATAATCTTCTCTCTCTAACGCTGTCATAACTATAGAGTTAATTCTCTTAATGTTGTCTTCATCGATGAACTTTGCTTCTAGTATTTTGTTGTCAGGTGCCCGTGATAATGTATCTGCGATATACATTTGTTTTCCTGGCACGTGTATAAGCTGCATGTCATACTTCATTAATTTCAAAACCATCTTTTGCAGTCTTGGAGATAGGCTGTCTAGTGGTTTTTTCACCAGAGATATCAAGGGTTTGTGGTCAGTTTCTACCTTAAATCTTGTTCCATACAGATAAAAATGAAATCGTTGACAACCGAAAAGGACCGCTAACAATTCTTTCTCAATTTGGCTATATCTCTGCTGAGTGTTGGTTAATTTACATGATGCATATGCTATGGGCTGGTTACCTTGCATTATGGCTGCTCCCATACCAAGCTGGCTAGCATCTACAGTTAATGTTATCTCTTCTGTAGGATTGAAGTGTCTTAAGATTGGTGCTTTTGTCACTAGATCTTTTAGATTCTTGAAACATTCCTGCTCAGTTTCTGTCCATACCCACTGATTTTTCTCACTGAGCAGTTGCCTCAGTATTGCAGTTCTTTCTGATGCTCTTGGAATAAATTTTGAAACGTAGGTTATCATTCCTAAAAATCTTTGTAATTCTGTCTTGTTTGTAGGTGCTTCCATGTTCAGAATTGCTGCTGTCTTAGCATTATCTAACTGTACTCCTTCCTCTGAGATTGTATGTCCCAAGAATTTCACTTTCGTTGCACACAGTTGTAGTTTGTCTTTGCTCAACTTTAGATTTTCTCGCCTTGCTCTTGATATTACCAATTTCAATCTTTCATTGTGCTTCTCGATTGTTTTAGCGTATATGATTAGGTCATCGAAGTATACTTGTACTCCTTCTATGCCATTAAATATGTCGGACATAATTCTTTGGAATACCTCTGGTGCGCTGCTTAGGCCATATCCCATTCTCTGAAGACTGTATCGACCAAATGGCGTTGTAAATGTGCAGAGTTTTGAGCTCTCTTCACTTAGTGGAACTTGCATAAATGCTGATGATGCATCCAAGACCGTAAAGTATTTTGCACCCTCAAGTTGTGAAAGTATGTAATCTATAGTAGGAATTTCATATCTTTCTCTTATAATATACTTGTTGAGTTCTCTCGGGTCAATGCAGAGACGTACTGCTCCATTTGGTTTATGGACGATTACTATGGGATGTACCCACTCTGTTGGTTCCTCTTGCTTCACTATGATTCCTTTTCCTTCTAATCTTTCCAACTCTTCTTTCACTTTTGGCATAAGTGCTATTGGCATTTTACGAGTTGCTGCCACTTTGGGTTCAGCATTTGGCTTTAGTTTAATTTTGTAAGTTGTTTTCAATTTACCTATTCCTTCGAATACGTCCTTATTTTGCTGGATTATATCGACTGCTTTCTCACAGATGAAATTTGTTCTTGCTATTAATTGTAATTGTAGACAAGCATTGGCTCCTATTATTGGTATTGTTTTTGACGTTGTCACATGGAACTTTAATACTTCGGTCCCTGTTTTCTTTGCTTTACATTCTAACATGCAATAACCTAATATAGGAAGTTTGTGACCTGTGTAGGAAGCTATTATTGAGTTTGGTTCGCTCGACTGTGGTCTTGGTGTTATTTGATTGTAAATTGTGTCGGGTAATATGTTTACATCTGATCCTGTATCGATCTTGAATTCTGCTTGCTTCCCGTTAATCCACAAGTATTCTTTAAATGAAAGTTTCCCTTCTGTTATTGCTGCAACTGCCTTTTCCTCTACTACTTCAAATAAAGCATTTAGATAGAGTGATTCATCCTCAATTTCCTGTGTTGGTGCTTGTTCTGCTGTTACACTGTTGCTGGCTGCTTTAAACTGTAATTCGCGTACAAATTTAGCTTTGCACACTTTAGCGTAGTGATTGGGTAGACCGCATCTCCTACATTTGCTTCCCCAAGCTGGACAATTTCTTGGTTGATGTTCTGTACCACAGCGACTGCATTTACCTTTTGGGATATTTTGTTTGTGTGATTTTGCCACATCACCAGTGTGCTTCCTGTGCTTTTGTTTTATGATAGCGTTTATTTCTTGGACTTGTCCTTCTGCTACAATCTTAATGTGTTGATTGCAGGTCTCCCTTGCTTTACAAACCTCAACTGCCTTTTTTAGATCAAGTTTAGTTTCCCTCAGTAGTGCTTCCTGCAGCTTTTTATCATGCACCCCTAGAACAATTCGGTCTCGTATGAGGCTGTCCTTATCACTTTTGAATTCGCAGGTATCCGCTAATTTTTTCAACTCCGTTACATAGTTGTCGATACTCTCTTCCGGATTCTGCGTCCGTGTGAAGAATTTGAATCTTTCAAAAACTATATTTTTCATGGGCTCAAAGTAGGCATCGTATTTCTGCAAAACTGTGTTATAATTTTTTGCTTCAGCTTTAGACATACCTAATGTGGAGAATATGTCTTGTCCCGCTTCTCCCATTATACTGAGTAGCAGTGCAATTTTAACTTCATCATCCTTTTGGTGTTTCTCCGTAGCTACCATGTAGGTTACGAACCTAGCTTTCCACTTTTTCCAGTTCTCGCTGACATTTCCAGTAAGCTCTAGCTCCTTGGGTGGCTTCCGATCCATTTTAATATTTTGAATTATCTTCTTCTTCTTCTTCTACTTTAGTAAGGCGAACCGCCTGTTCATTGCTATACTCTGGATTTTTATTTGATTATTGCTGTTCTTGTGATAGTGATTGCCAGCTGTCGCGCCACCTCTTGAGCGGTCTTCCTGGTGGTCTGTTCCCCTGTGGTTTTCCATTTCGTGCTATTTTGGCTAATCTGGTGTCTGCCATTCTGTTTACATGTTCATTCCATTCACGTCTTCTTTTTCTCACCCATCGGACCACATCCTCTACTTTACATTTTTCTCTAATGTGCGTGTTTCTTTGCCTGTCCCACATTGTATACCCTGCGATTGTTCTTAAACTTTTACTTTTTTTTTTTTTTTTTTTTTTTTTTAAACTTTTTTTTTGAATTATGTTTCCCTTATTCTGTTTGTCGTTTAATATGAACGTTTTATTAATTTCTTGGATTCGCTTTTTTAGCTGTCACCATGTTATGTATCTAAGTTTATTATTTCATCCAATCTTATTACATCTAAAGTATCATGTCATATATAACAATTCTTATAACATCTAAATATCATATATAACACGATCCATTCAGCAATTCCATGCAACCCGATAGTGCATAGTGGCTTCATCTCAATCTTATCACGGTAATCATGATAAACACAATATAGACTTCTATTACATTTAACCCAAACATTTTTATTTCCAGGCACGGCGCTCGGCCTGGGGTCATAACAATAATAAGAATGGTAATCATTTGCTGGCGGCTGGCTCCCTATTACATTACATCATGACTCCTGAGTTTGTGTGTCTTTATTCATAATTGCTTTATTTTCCGGGCTTTCTGAAATTTTCTCAATTTAAGGGCGCAGGCCATCAGATCACTAACGGGCGCAGGCCACCGGGCATTCGCCCGCTGTCCCGGCGGCCCAGCACGCCCCTGATGCTGGGGCATGTATTAGCTAGTCTTTCATTAGGTAAAAGTATTTTTGTTAGTTTCGAAGTGTTGTTTGTAAAACATGAGTAAGTTTTTGAGCGCGGGACAGTTGAGAAATGTTGCCGAGAACTTTGATAAACATATTGATGAGTGAATGACCTAACGGAAATGATGACGACATAGGTGATGCACCAAGTGAACAAAGTGATCATAAAACAACTTCTGAATTTAAAATTGATTCTGACGAAGAAGGTGAACCCGAGGGAAGCATTAGCGATTGTGCAATAGTATATTACAGTACAAGTGGAGAAACTGAGAATTTCGCTCACGCATTTGCCAGTTTTGCACACGAGCCGCCAGGCGAGTGTGCAAAGGCAAATAAGTGAGCGAAACGGTTTCTCCACGAGTGCTATATAGCGTTTTGTTTAATCCTGCACTTATAATATCTAAAAAAATTCTGCAAATACAATTTTGATATGACAAACAAAAATTATTCAGTATAAAAAACGTAGGCAGGTTGTGTTGTTACGTTGCTATGGTTTGTTAATAACCAAAATTTAAATTGTCAATATTTTGACGCGTGGTTCAGTTTCCTGAATTTGCCTTATTAAATTGCTACAAAAATGGAGCAAACTGAAGAATTTGTTGTGCCCGACGACGTCCAAAAAGCTGCTGATGCCGCTACATTTCATTTGTAGCTAGAAAAGTCAAAGGGAAGATACATGAAAGAAATGGAAAAATTTCGTGAATGGATGAAGGCAAAAAAGGTACAAGTGATAACTGAAACTGTTGTTGTAGCCTATTTTAACGGCCTAATTGAGAAGTATGCATCTTCTTCGTTGTGGTCAACCTATTCAAGTTGAGGCAACAGAAAATTCCGTGACAGAAGGTACTGCAGGAACGGGAATCGTTGAAGCACATCAATTTTCCACTTCTGGCATTTTTAATGGAAGTAACCCAGTTTTCCAGAATTGTGTGGTTAATTTCTATACAAATAATTAAACAATAATGTAGTTAGTGTTCAAATAAAGTTAAAATGTTAAAAATGTTGTATTTTATTCTGGGCAGTGACAGTGGGCGAAAAATTACTTTCACTCACTACTTTCGCCCACCCGTTGCCATAAAAACAATCTGTGTGAGCAAAACAAATGGTTTCTTGCTTGGTATCTTAGGAAGAAACCACATGTTTCTATAACAGGATTAAACAAATTGTTTTTACAGCCGTAATCACAAAGCAACCACTAATAGAGCGATTTCTCAAACAGTAAGCTTGAATAAAAGTTTCAGCGCCCTACAACGGGTGGGCCAGAAACTATTCCAGCAAGGCGGCAAAATTTAAATACGCCATTACTAGGATATTTGGATTAATCAAGGATATACTGTCAACACCAATACAAATTTTGCATATACATAATTTGCCTTCATCAGAATCTCGATTTTAAAGTTTTGAACCGCATAAATCGGAATATGCAAAATCTTTATAGGTTCTGAAGTTTACAATAATTATGGAAAATTCAAACAAAATATTTGCGAATAACAAATATATTTAAGTAATTCAAATAGCAATATTGTTTAATAGGTATTGTCAATCTTACAATAGTCGTGCTCAATTGCAACAATTTGCTTTGGTTCAAAATGCTTTTCACGCATTTTAAATGATTTGTCGGTGTCAGTTTGACGTATGAGTTTACTATTTACGCACTTTTCAAAAGGCGGACAGATGACACCAGCGCCTCCTGACGGATGGGCCAATCTCTAACAATTATTTGATTTGACAGATGCATTCAGAAAATGCTTCTATTAGTAGGTTTTTCTGTGCCGTTGGGAAACTTGTGTCTCCTACACTAAATCGGCACAATTTGAAACAACACTTCTTCACATACAGACCCATAATTAATTATAGTTTGGTTCACAACCTTGCCGAGTGGCGACACTAGCGCCGTCCGACGGGTGGGCCAGTCCCTAACAATTATTTGACAGGTGCATTTAAGAAACTCCTCTATTAGTGGTTGCTTTGTGGCCGTAATCGATAGAAATGGTCCAACAATCCTCCTGCTGCCTCTCGTACCAGAGCTTCTAATATAATGACTTATTTACCGAGAATGACAGGTCTAGCAGCAAATGCTCCACCTAAATTACCCTTTGAAGCCAGGTCCTTTTATTTACAGAATACATTTTGAGTAAGGTATTAGATCATGCAAATACAAATATTACCCAGGCAAGTTTTACTTATGGACCGACAGCTAGAGTGGCGTCAAAGCAAGAATTACATAAGTATGGCTACAGTTATGCACCAATAGCCGGTATCAGTGGCGTATCATATGCGTTTACTCGAGGCGTGTACGGTAATCGTAACCTCAAATTCATACTGTAAACGAAAATTTTTACTTACATGAAAATAATCCCAATCCTAGCTGTTTACTTCTGAAAAGTGTTATAATTCAAGTACTCACAAAATAAGCGTTTATTCATGTCTGCCTGACTGTCGCACTGACAGGTCATGCACACTAGATTTATGTTGCCACTTATATCATAACATCCTCTCTTTTTCAAATATAACAAGTCAATTATAAATTTCAAATATAATTAAATTAGAGGATTGTTATTCACTTCCACGGGGTTGAGGAATATCTCTCTGGAGCTCGCTTCTTCCTTGTAGACTTTCTGATAACTACTGGAGTAGAAACTGGGCTTCCTTGGATCTATACAAGGTTATGGGATTGGGGCGGTTGTTGCTGATCAGTAATCTGCTGCTCAGGGTCTGCTCCAATCTCATCCTCGTCAATCTCGGATTCTTACATTTCATTCTTGGATGGAGGGGATTCTGGTGTCTTTCTGATGTCTTTCCGGTTACGTCTGTAGACACCACCCTTGGATTCTACATTGTATGATCTCTTACCGACTTCGGACAAAATCACACCTTTACTCCAAGTCTTGTCTCGAGGCAGCTTCATTCTAACTGTTTCTCCTTCGGACAAGTTCTGTTGTAGCTTTGTACCTGCATTGTAGTACTTGGCTTGCTTTTCTTTCGATTTTTCAATTTTCTCCTTCACATCAGAATGGGTACTGGGCTCAAACCAGTTACTGCTGTAGGAGTGTTTCTGTAATCCATCAATGACATCTGGAAATCTCCATTCGAATGTATTGCTTTCATCATCAGGTTCTTACAAATTTTCACTGCACTCTCAGCTTTACCGTTTGATCTCGGATAGTGGGGGTTAAAAGTTATACTGTTAAATTCCCAATCACTGGCAAACTTCTTAAATTCTCGACTCGCATACTGTAGTACATTCAATGAAATCTGAATAGTAGTCAACAACTACAAGAAAATTCTCATTCCTTAGTTGAAAAATGTCACTACTCACAAATTTCCATGGTCTATCCGGAACTTCAGTGAAATCATAGGCTCTCTCGGCTGCTCTGACCTCATCGAATTACAAGTCTTGCACTTTGAGATAAAGTTTTTCACATCTTTGTTCATCCCTGGCGAATATACATGTTCACGTGCCCTTCTCAAACAGTTTTCAATTCCAATATGACTGGCATGCATTCTGTTCAAAGAATCAAGTCTCATATTCTCTGGAATAACTATTCTGGTACACTTAAATAAAATTCCTTCCTCTTCCACAAGTTCATCTTGAATCGGAAAATATGGTTTCACTGCCACTGGAACTTGTTTGAAATCATCTGGCCAACCAAATTTCACAAATTTGATCACTTGTTGTAAAGTTTCGTCTACATTTGTGCCTTGCCGAATTTCCTCGATTTACTTTTTACTGTTTGACACATATTTCATAGTCTGAATACGTTCAATTTGAGCACAAATCTTTTTCTCCTGAACTGACATAATATCACTACACTCTGCTGAACCAGTCTTCTTCAGATAAGCTCTGCTCAGAGTATCAGCAATGTACATTTCTTTTCCACTTTTATAATTGACCTTGACTTGATACTTTTGCAAAAACAACAACATTCTCTGGAGTCGTTTCGGTGACGCTGATATGGGCTTAGGGAAAATTCTCACTAATGGCTTATGATCAGTGTCAACTTTCACATCAGGTCTTACATAAATATATTGGTAAAATTTAACACAAGAATGTACTATAGCCAACATTTCTTTCTCAATTTGGGCATAACGTCGTTCCGTTGGAGTCATTTCTCTGGACGAAAAACTACTGGTTTTCCCTCTTGCAACAAAACTGTTCCAATTCCAGTACTACTAGCATCACATAGAATCACAACATGCTTCTTACTGTCATAGCATGCTAATACTGGTGCTTCCGTCAACAACTTTTTCACTACATCAAATGCTCTGCTATGAACTTCTGTCCATGTCCACTCTGCACCCTTGTCAGTCAATCTTCGCAAAGGTTCTGTGACATCCGACAATTCTGATAGAAATTTAGCAAGATATTGTACCATACCTAGGAATCTCATCATATCCTTAGCATCTTGTGGAGTTGTCATATTTTTAACTGCCTTTAACCGCCTCGACAACAGCGGAAATCATCTTGTTGAACGTAATGGACTCGTCCGGACGTTTCTAGCGTTCTGCGCATCTATAACGTGGTGTACTTTACAAACTGAAAGACTTCTAGTTACGTAGAGCATTTAGATATGATTGAATTAAAGGCACTGTTAGGGTTGCTGATTTTGATGGATGTTTTTAAATCCAGCCATGAAGATGTTAGATATCTTTTTGCAAGAGGGGTCTCCTATGTTAGAAGAACGTCTTTTGTTTCTTCGGTCAACAATAAGATTCAACGACCAAGCAACTAGGCAGAATGGATTGAAAATGGTAATAGTTATGCGTGTTTCATCGTTTTTTTACAATAACCACAACCGTATTATGTTTTCACATAGTTTTACACGGCACTATCAGTTTATATTTAGCACATAAATCACTTTTTAAGCGTTCAATGTCTTCTATGTTTTGCCAAATATATTATAATGGTTCCTATTCTGATGTTTGTTCAATGTGTTTGTGCAAAATGAGTACTTCTGTCGAAATTAATATGAATTAACCAAATCTAACCATACTTCTCTCCGGGCGAAACTAGAGTCTCACGAATTTACCGTAATGTTGTGTAACGCACCTCACATTATCTGCGTTACATGACTTACTTATAGTTATAAGAGTTTGAAAGTTGTGTATTTTGACTCCTTTTTAATAAGCCTGTTTAAAAATTGATACCAACATAAGGCCATATTCGCTTTGCACGAATAACTGCAATGCCAGCATTGTTCATCGGCAAACGACTGTTAATGATAAAATGTACTTTATAATGTCACCTTCCATGTGTGGAACGATATTATAGCAATTTATAATCATTTCTTTTTTGTGTTTGTTGTGTGGCTGCTATAACGACAACTAAATTTCAATTAAAACGCATACTCAGTAGTAATACTATCAGCCATTCACTTATTATGACAAATAAGAATTTCGATTTAATTATATTATTATGATTGAGACGGCTGGGCTTGTGTGTTGTAATATTTATTAACTAGCTGAAACCCGCGGCATATGCCGCATTTAAAATATACGACGAATCTAATAACTTTTGTTGCACTAAAGAAAGTTTTAAAAGCACGTTACAGATTGGAAATATTTGGATAGCCTCCAGGCCACTTTCTTCCTACATATTGGATACACCGATACTGCTGAATTGAATAGTGTCTTCTTTTTTCTGTTCAGTATTAAATGCTAATTATTGTTACAATGCTATAAATCCAGTTAGTGGAAATGTCACTGGGACAGTTTCTAAAAACTAAATTCCTGGAATTTGCTGATCTCTAAAAGCACTATATTTAGACAAACCTACAATTTTCTGAAAATAGGGACAATTAAGTACTTAACTGCTTTTGGAATATCCCAAATATAAAGGAAATATTATGTTTTATTGTTATGATGGATAATTTGTATACGTATTTAAGTGTCCAATTCCTATTCCAAACACTCAGGTAATCAACCCCACTTGTAAAACAACCTGATATCAGCAACATTATTGCTTAAAGTTCTTGGTGTTCAGTCGCTTTTGTAATTTTGTCTTGGTATATTGTTTATTTGGCTTGGTGTCTTGTTCTTATAAGTGGTGTGTGAATCAACATTAGGGCGACCACCCGTCCCGATTTACCCGGGACAGTCCCGTGTTTGATGACCAATGTTCCGGTCCCGAGTTGGTATCGCCCGGGACATAACATTTCCCGATAGAGGGTAAATTTATTTCCCCCCTTTATTTCATGTATTACGACTTCATTTCGTCAGCAAAAGCAATAGCTGACAAAATTTTTTAGCTCTTTGAAAAAGCACAATCTTCCAAGTAATAGAATATCAGCATTGTCTGCAGATAATGCAGCCGTAAATTTTGGAAAACAGAACTCCGTCTTTAAAATACTATCTCTCGAAAATGATAAACTCTTAGCTGCACATTGTCCAAGATTTTAAGAGTTTTACTTCCTCTTACGAAAGGAAGTATTGGGTTCACCCCAAAAATTCTAAATTGAGTTTTCCACAGATTTAAAGTCCCCTGAACCCAAAATACATATTTTTGTTTATTGGTCTGTCATTCTGTCTGTGTATGTGTGTCTGTCTGTCTGTGAACAGAATATCTCAAAAACGAAAAGAGGTATGGCGTTGAAACTTCATAAATAAGTTTTGTGTACTATCTAGATGCGACAGCAAGCTTTTGAAGAAAATTTTTCAAAAACAACTCTTAAAACGATTTTTTTTCAAACTTTACATGTTTATTACATTTTTAATTTATATTGATGTGAAATAGGTGATTTTCCAGTTGAATACTTCTAAAGTGGGTTTCTTTTGTTTTTTTTTGCTATTTTTTTTATTAACTCCCATTTTAAATAAAACACCCGGTATATTATTACATTTTTGAATTCACCTTAAAATTCTAGAGAAAATTTGTCTCTTCAACTAACGCTCTATTTTGTACCGTTTTTGTAGTATTTGTAATTTTTGACAAATGGCTAAAAATTAAAAATGAAATTTTTTACTAATTATAAGAACACTGTAAAAGGAAGTTGTGTGAGTGTATCACACCAGATTTTTATGCTTGGAGTTGCGTCGCGTGGTATTGTTTTGTTTGTTGATTTAGCGTTTTTAAAGTTATTTTAACAGTTTTAAGTGTAGTTAATAGTGGTTAGTAGTGTTAGAAATATGATATAGTGACATTATTGTTTAAGAACTAAGGTGTTGTTATTGAAGAAAGAGATTATTAGTGGGTAGGTATTCTCCAGCATACATGGCCAACTTCTATTTTAAATAAACGCAATTTTTTGAAAGGGGAAGAAAATGGAGCTGAGCAATTATTATTTAACCCTCGAGGAAGCACACCGAGATAGATACATGTCGAAAATATCAACAATTGAAGTTGATCCTTACTTAATCGCATTAGAAGATTGCTCGACCGAGATTGAAAGTTTCCCGAAAGTTTTTTATCCGGATTTATTTAATTATTTAGTGTACGCCAAAAGTGCATATACATGTGAACAAATGAAAGCCGACAAAAGTCTCGAGGCATATAATCAAGCAGCTTGTGGCTGGGTAAAGATTTGCGTGAAAACCTTTGGGTGTTGCGTGCTTGTATTAGGAAACGTAAGAATTTAATATATTATAATGATAATTATGTACTTAACTATATTGTTTGTTGTAGGTGTTGCACTCTCAACGTCTAAGAGAGAAGTTGCTATTGCCGTGGATAATTGCGAAGAAGGACGGTGAAATTGTGTCTGCGCATTGCGACTGAGTTGCTGAGCTTGGTCAAAGCTGTACACATGTGGCAGCAGTGCTATTTTGTCTAGAGGAAGCTGTGAGGAAGTTGGAGCAAGTTAGTTGCACGGGTAAAACGGCATATTGGATGCCCCCAACAAATAAGCCTGCCGATCCAAGTCGTGGGGTGGACTTGGACTTTGCAACTGCAAAAAAGAAGAAAGTTGGGCACGATCAACCTCTGCGATGTAGAGACAAGGAGAGAACAGTTGTACCCTCAATGACTGAGGATGAGAAATTCGATTTACTTCGAAATTTGGCAAACACTTCTCAAGGTTCGGTACTGCATACCGTCACGAAGCCCTTTTCTGAGCGGATTTATGCTGAAATTGAATACAAGAAAAAATTTACGATTATGGTACATTATAAGGAGGAGCACGAGAACAAAACATTACGTGAACTGCAAGAAATAGGTAATTATAGTTAAATACATTTTTTGTCTGTAATTTAATTAAATTTAATGAGAATAACATTTACCTAATGTAACAATTTTCAGGTTTGTCCGCAGATCTGTCGGTACCCAACCTAGACTGCAGAAATATTGAAAAGGAAACGCGACTGCAGTCCAAATCAAGAGCTTGGTTTTTGTATCGAGCTGGAAGAGTGACAGCTTCTAAATTTAAAAGCTGTTGCAGGACCTCCGTGGATAAGCCATCCATGTCAGTAATCAAGTCCATCTGCTATCCCTCTAAATATAAATTAAAGGTGAAGGCCCTAGAGTATGGATGCGAACATGAGGTGCAAGCCGTTGCTGATTTTACTAAAAAAATGCAGGAGACGCATGAAAATTTTGGAGCGGACAAGATGGGTTTGTTCATAAATTCCAATTACCCATATTTTGGTGCATCTCCAGATGCAGTTGTACAATGCGATTGTTGTGGTATGGGTCTTCTCGAGGTGAAATGCCTATATTGTGCAAGACATAGTGGTGTAATTGAATTGATGGAAGAGAAAAAGAATTTTTTTTGAAGTTTAAGGATGGTGAAGTGACAGTTTCAGAAGACCATGCCTATTATCATCAGGTGCAAATGCAACTTGCTCTTACGAAAGTAGACTATTGCTATTTACTTGCGTGGAGTAAGGAAAACTGTACTTTCACCAAAATCCAATTCAACAGCGTATTTTGGGAACGTGAAAGCGAAAAAGCAAAAAATCTGTTTTTTAAAGTACTTTTTCCTGAGGTACTGGGAAAGTATTTTACAAAAGCGGAAACAAAAGCAGACGAAGCAGAAGTAGAAAAGCAGGACAATGACTGGGAAGATGCAAGATGTCCTGTAGAGTTATATGATGAAGTTGTTCTAACAACATCAGAGGACGAAACAAATGGTGCTGCAGAATTGCTACAAGCCGATCCAAATAAAGTTTTGTATTGTGTGTGTCGGCAAGAAGACGATGAGAAAACGCCAATGATAGGGTGCGACTCCGGGTTCTGCAAAATCGCATGGTACCATTTGAGTTGCCTAGGTTTAAAAACAACACCTGATAATAATCCGTGGATTTGCAAGTTTTGCAAATAAACATTTATAACTCTTTCTGTAGGTTTAACATACAGATTTTATGAAATGTAATGCTTTTTTGTGAGCTAAGTAATATGTAAGGTATTATAATAGCTATTATATTAGTATTTATTTGTTGGAATTAAATTAAAATAATTTGCTTTAAACAGTTTTTTATTTGAAATATTTAGTCAAGTGGAACAATTCCAGGACACAAATTTAATAATACTGAACAAACCACTACTATTTTATCAATAAATGCAAAGTCATCGTCCCCCTTTTTCAGGGCTACTAAAGGGAAAATTTCGTGCAATATTTTAAATTTTAATTTCAAAAGCCCTATCACTCTCTCGATGTGAATTCGTACGCTTGCTAATTTCCTTGTCGATTCTACCTCTAGAGCATTCAACTGTTTTCTTAAGCAGGGCACTGTACTTCTGCACAATAGATTTTAACTGAATCTTCTATGGCAAAACCTCGATCAGCTACGACTAAGTCGCCCGGCATTAATTTGTCGAGAAAGCCACAGGTTTCGGCGGAGTAATGCCTATTAAAAATTTCATCGTGTGATGGTGCTTATGAGACCAAGTTTTTGCAGCTGCCTCTAGATTTGAGGGTTTCTCAATAAAAACCTCGAAACAATCAATTATCACTGTAGTGCGTAACTTTAAAACATTTTTAAATGAACTGGGCATGTTCATTTGTATATCCTCTCTGCTTGGCCATTGTATAAAACACTTTAGTCTGCAATAAAGAATTTCGACAACCCTTTCAAATGTTTGTGCCGCTGTTGTACGGTGGCACTGAAATCTATTGCCCAGATCAGTAAACGCTAAATTTAGCCTTAATTTCATTAAACCTAACACTAATTGCTGAAATTTTGTCAAACTGCCTTGTCCTGAAAGGTAAGGCTCTACTACTTTATAGACATTTTCTAAATATACATATTCAGGAAATCCTGTATAATATAATGTATTACTATCACTATTTTTGAAATAGTCCTGGTCCAACTTATATTTTTTTAATTCCTCCCTTAACGAATCAATTTCTTCATTTGCTTTACGAAGCCCAAATTGAAGCTGTTCGTGGGTGATCTCCGCTGGAACATCAACATCCATACTTTCTTCTACGTCTTCTGGTGGATTAATAGGTATTTGTTTAGTCTGTAATCAATTAAAACTGTAATACCTACTTTCAAATATAAAAAGTATAGCATTCAGATTCAGTACTAACATGCACAAAATCGAGCACTAAAATCAATCGATACATACCTTAGCATCACGATCTTTCAGTCTTTTAAATCTAACTGTTGATTTCACCTGGAGGGATGTTGTGTGGCCCATACATTTTGTGGGTACCCAATCGGGGTTGTCTTGGTCAAACAAAGAAGCCGGTTTTTCTGAAGAGGAAGTCATTTAAATTACAAATTCGAAATTTTTCGCTACTACTCACTATTTCTTACCAGAATGAAAATGGAGTGAACATACACGACCTTATTTAAGTTTTGATTCTGTCAAATCGTCTCTCTTGATTGCAGCAATCCATTTTTTTCTCCGTAACTGCAAGAGTTTGGAAACTTTTCTGCCACTGGTGAAAATTGAAGGAATTCTATAAAAAATATCAAATCATAATAAAGAAAACAATACAGATCGTGAAATAAACTATTTAATTTATATACTTATTTACCTAAAGAAACGAATCAATGGTGCATCCCGGGCTGCATTACTACCACACTTTACCACCATACAGAACGAAGGCATTTTAAAAACTGAACAAATAAACACTTATGGCAATAAAAATATTTAAATAATCCTTTGGCAGCCAATTCTAATTAAAAAACTAAATATTTTTGCAAGTACAGCACTCCGAAACTACGGTTACCGTAATGTTTACATTACAATTTTAGGTTTTTTACCTCCAACCTCGAATTGTGGTCACGTGATGCACGACGCCTTTTCTTCCTAGAGGTAGTAAAGTCCACTTGCAAAAAGTTTATAACCATATTTTTGTACAAAGCTCCGAATTTAGGTTATTTGCAGATTTAATATTTATGTGTACATAGTACAAACATTCCTGTGTAATGTAAAAAATGTGTGTAGGCCCTAACAAGAGCATTAATTGTTCTCTCCTTCCATATTACTGGCTCTTAGAAAATATCAAGACCACGCCCACAATACCTAACTGCACATAGACCAGGAGTTGATATGTTTGACCTTGGGAAGTGTTCTGCTTTATTATAGAGTTATGATTAAAACCTTAAGTAATTTTGTTCAGTAAAAAATTTCTAGTAAATAAAATAAAGGGGCCCCAATATAAAAAATATTCAGTAAAAATATTTTACGATAGGTACATAAAATAAATGGTCAACAAAATAATATTGAAAGGAATATTATTTATATATTATTACGCAGGTATTTATCAATACACTCGCCAAAATGTTATTGCAGATAACCTGGATTGCATAGAATATATCTACAGTGTTTCTCACCAACTAGCCTATCAGATATAGCCATATTAACATTGCAACATTATGGGCGATCAACTATTGCTGTGTAGACATCGAGGTCTGTGATTGGTCAGAAATGACAAACGTCAAATTAATTTCAAATTGTTTGCATTTCTGACCAATCGCGTACCTCGATGCGCACACAGCAATAGTTGATCTTTTCACAATTTCTCAATGTTAATTGCCCTATGTCTGATACTCTGCGAGACACACTGTAATTATATATATATCCAATGAAGTCTTTATCAAAAAAAAAAAAAACGACAACTACGATACGAACTTGTATATTTATATGAAAATGTAACAAAAATAAAAAATGCTCTTAAATACAAGAATAAACACTTATACCATATTATTATATGAGCGGTTATGACAGCCATTATTCACGAAGATGACATTTGAGCCACAAGTCGGAGGCGCGTGGCGCAAGTCATCTGAGTGAATAATGACCATAATCGCGAATGTAATACGATATTCTATCTACTCCTATACAACAGGAGTTTTGTGTTCATATTTCCGAATTATGACATTTGTGACAGCTGTTAACTGCAAAAGTCATTTAATAATAAGAATGAATTTTGTGATTGGCTACAACCTATTGAATAATGAAAATAGAATTTTTTAATTGGCTGCAACTTGCAAACTAGTGAATTATGTAAATCGAATTTTATGATTTGCTGCAAACCGTGCATTATGAATCATAATTCAGGGCCATTATACAGTAGGAGTAGATAAAATATTTTTCGCTAGTACATCAATATTTATAACATATTATATTATTGGAGCAGCAAAACTCTCTTGGCTTTCGCTGGACGACCCCTCCGTCGTTTTTGTCCCACTGGGATGGTTTTCGCTTCTGAAGGTGCTTTCCAATTTTTGGTTGGAATACTATACCTTTCTTTGTTGTATTACTTGCATTAATTTCAGTTAGAGTAACCTCAAATATCCAGCCGGTTAAGATGTGGCTGTTACTGATCATTTATTATTTTTACCGTGCACATTTAAATAAATTACTGTTTATCTCCTATTTCTTTAATTATGCGTTTTAAACTGTACAAAACATAATAAAATGCCGTACATATTTTACTGGCCACGTTGAATTTTTTATTGTGCATTCTCCAATATTTTACTAACCATACGGGTTTTTATACTTTGCAATAATTAGTTGATTACTAAACATACATATTTGTTTACTGAATAAAACTGAATTATATACTAAACGTTTTATTAGTACCCTTTGCTATTTCATTTAAAAGTAGCTTTTAAGATAACAAAAATACGTACAACACAATTTAAAAATTTTTATTTGAAAAAACGTGGGTTTTAATTGTTTTTGTACGGTGGGTGCTATAATTTGATCAGGAGAACTTTTAGAGCGAAATGGAATTGGTTTTGCATTTTTTATTCGATTGTTAGTCATTCTTCCTAAGCCATGGCATACTTAAAGATAATATTTTTTTAAATAATGAGTTTTAAAATTTTAGTTTAAGCTTGCTACCATAAATCACTTTTAGCGCTGATTTAAAATATCTAAAAATATACGGGATGTTCCATTTAAAAAACCAAAGTCGTGTATCACTACGTAAAAATAGGACGCCATGGTTTAAATTAGTTTACAATTTGTACGTTGCTTACTGGAATTGAAAATAAAGAAAAGCTTTTTTTTCGATATTTCTATTATTAACGAAGTTAAGGGCTGTCTAGCGATCTACAAACACCTTGTATAGGGTGCACACTTAAGGGTTGCTTGTGCTATTTTAAGTTGCTGTAAAAACAAACGAACGCACTTACCACGTTTTATTACAGACGAAATTAAGTAATACACTTTTAAATTCATTAGAACTAATTCTTAAAAATAATATTACTTAAATGCCATCTCGAGTATATTTGCCCACGTTTTAAAGCGTTTTGTATTACAGGAACGCACAGTTGGATTGGAATTTCCTCTATAACTTGTCTAATAGTATTTAGCTTTAGATCTGAATGTTTTCTACGAATTCTCTCTCTCTGCGCTTTTTTACCCATGAATGAATATTGCATTAGCGCTAGTTGCCGCAAATTGGTGCGAATAATGCAGAGACCAGCGCTGTTTAACTTACAGGAAAGGCAATAGTATCAATAAAAAGATAAAGTTATTGCTCATTAAGTGATACTAATATATGCTGATATAGTATAGAAATCATGGTAAGACACCTAAAAATCGAATGCACAATGTTAATTGCCTCTTTGTTCGACTTTGAAAGTGAAAGTGCGCAGTAGTGCTATTTAAATGAGCTTTGTTTCTGTGCTATCCTGGCTAGTTGCTTTTTCTGCTAGTGCTGTGTATGTAGCTTTGTTCAGCTTCTTACAGAGCGTGTTTCCTTTTTTAGCTGCTATTGATATGCGTTATCACATTGTATGTGGTGGTCTTCGTTCCAGACGTGTTGTGCGATCTTGGATTGAGTGGTTTGCCCCTTTCCATACCTTTGCGTTGTTCCGATAACCTCTGGCGACACACTGTGTAAACTATAGGTTCAAACATTAGTTTAATTGTTAAATCTTTATGTCAGTTGACTAGCTCGGTAGAACATGAATACTCACCAGCATTAGTTTTTAACAAGATAATAATGTGATTAAATTGCCATTAGATCTAATGCAAAAATTGGTTAAATGGTATTCTCGCATAGTAGCAAGTAAAACGTGCTGTTTACTTTGTAATAACCTCAATGATATTACTATTGAATAAAACAATTAATTACAATCTGTTTATAAGTAAATCTTATATTTTTGTATTTACTTATTTGTATGTGACAACGGAATGCTGAATTTGGGTTCCTGTGTTTGTTTACTGCACCAACACTGCAGATGTCCTCTTCATCAGGGCGAGATTACTTTCAATTCTAGCGCTAGGCTATGCAGATGGAAACCAAACACCGCAGTGAATTCCAAACTCAGGAATACCGTCCCTAGTTGGCTGTCAGCACCACATCAATGAACTTCTTCTCAGCCCAGTTCTGCCGCCATCTACAACATACCTTCGCAGACGAACTCCACCAATGCCCCCGCTTGTATTCAATCATGAACGACTTAATTGCTTATGGTTCATGCGTGCTAGCAGGTACCTTTTGTCTTATTTGTTATTTAAAATTACTCATTTTTTATATGATCCAAGTGCTAAATTTCTTTAAATTGTGCCTAAAATCAGGTAATTATCGACACGATTTATGTGACCAACCTTAACTTTTTTTAATTTGTAATTCAATACCAATTTCAGCATGTATACACATTATTTAGCATTACTTTTAAGGTTATTCTACAGTAAACTTCTATTAAATATGAAACCGGCTTGTATTGATCTAAAAACAATCTGTTAACATTTCTCTTTAGCTACTAGTCCCTCAAATGTTCACCAACAACCCATTTAACTCCTATCTAGACATATAATTCATGGCTTTATTAAATAAACCTTTTATTTCGTCCAATATTAACATTTTTAATGATTAAACCATAATCAATTCCGGTTATTTTTTTATTTAATTATTATTTAAACATAACTGATGGATTAAACAGATTCCATTAGGGGTACAAGGTCATGGAAAAATCTCAGCTTTTCGAACATGGCCCATCCGGGCCTAGTCAGTTCTGCTTCTTGGTTTCCTTTGCTTAGTCTTATTATGTATTTTTCCTGGGTATATGTAAAGTTCTACTAGCTCTAATGATTTTTTTTCTATTCTAATTTGTAGTCTTAGTTTAGTGTTCGTCATCACCTTCCCCTTTTGTATATACATTTTTAGATCTAGTTTCTTCGACGCTCCGTTATATTCTTACATCATACTTTGGTGATCCTTTTCGGCAATACGTATTACGTCGTCTGCATATTTAAGATGTTTTAAATATTCTCAACTTATGTTTAAGCCTTTTCAATTTATATATATTGTAGCTGTTTGCAGGCCGTTTAGGCCCATAGCTTAATTATCTTCTTCCATTCCTTTCCGTCATTAGCTTTGCTTTTTCAGTTTTTTACTTTCTTCTCACTTAAATCTTGTAGTACGGCCTCTCTCCACCTTTTTCGCGTTTTGCCCCTTTTCTTCTTTAATCCTGGTTCCCTCCATGCAATTTTTTTCACTATTCGGTCTTCTGGTGTTTTGACCACCTTGTCGATCTTTGGGCTCTTATATAATTGGTACACTTCCTCATTCGTTCTTCTTCTGTATAAATCCCCTTATTTTTTCCCTCCTATTTAGTACTTTCCTCAGTATTTTCCTTTCCCATTCCCTTAGCCTCTCTTGTACTTTGTTGTTTAGGGTCCAAGCTTCGCACCCGTACATTGCCGTAGGTCTAATTATGGTTTTATAGAATCTTAGTTTTTGTTTTTTGTTAGATGCTTGGACCGTAGAAGATGATTTATTGTACCTACACTTCTGTTTGCTTTCAGTAGCCTCGCCTCAATTTCGTTTTCTTCGCGGCAGTTATTTGTCAGTAAGGCTCCCAGATATACAAATTCTTCTATCTCTTCAAACTTGACCATTTTATTTCCAATCTTCCACTCTCTGACTTCTTCTCTTTTGGTTCCTATTCTGATAACTTTCTTTTCCCATAATTTATCTCTAATGCCATTTTTTGTGCCTCTTTTGGTAATATTCTCGTTAACTCTTCTAGTTCCTTGATGCTTCTTGTTACTAATGTAATGTGATCTGCGTGCTCACTCACTTGATGATTTTTAATGAGTATATGCCCTGTCTTATTCAATTTGCTTTCAAATATAATAGCTTCTAGTGTTAAATTGAACAGTAATGTGGCTAGTGGGTCGCCCTGTCTTAGACCGTTTTTAATTTCAAAGTCTTCAGTATTTTTCCGGCCACTCTTACATTGCTTTTTGTGCTATTAAGTGTCATTTCGAGTAGTTTTACTAGTTTTACTGGTATTTTGAATTCCTTCATTATGCTCATCATCCTGCTTTGTACGCCCTTTTAAAATTCACAAATAGTACTACTAGGGGAATTTGTAATTCGTAACCGGTTTATTAATAGCTCTTTCATCAAGAAAATGTGATCCGTTGTCTCTTGGCTTTTCTTGAACCCTACTTGGTACTCCCCAATTTGTGGTTCTACAATCTTCTCTACCCTCCTTTTAACTACGCTTGCTAAAATCTTATATGCAATGTCCAGCAACGAAATTCCACGTAATTGTTACAATCGGTGGTATCTCCCTTTTTAAAAATCAGCACTATTGTCGCGATTTTCCCAGCTGGTAGGCATTCTTTCTTGTCTCCATATCTCTAATATAAGCTGGTATATTTTTGCCCTAAAGCTCTCTCCCGCGTTTTTATATTTTCTGCAGTGATACCATTTATTCCTGGACTTTTATTGTTTCTTAGACTGCCTATTATATTCTCTATTTCTTCTCTTCGCGGCTCTTCAGTTTCTTCTGCCTTCCTTTGCCTCTCTTGTTCTTGTTTATCGTTTTCTTCTGCCTTCCTTTGCCTCTCTTGTTCTTGTTTATCATTTCCTTAACTCTCTTCTTGTATTTCTCTTTCACCCTCAATTAGCATCTCATAGAAGTACTCCCTCCATCTCTCTTCTATTTCTTCTTTGCCTCCTAGCAGATTTTTTGCTTGTCTTTTATATACGTTGTTTGGTTGGCTCTTTTCTTTTCTTTCTTCACTTATCTATAGAAATTTTTTATTTCTTTATTTTGGTACTGGCGTTCTATTTCTTTCACTCTTTGTTCCATGTACTGCCTTTTCTTTTTCCTGTTCAGTTTTTTGGTTTTTGATCTCTGCTCACGGTATGCATTCCCTGGTTTTGTGTCTGAAGCACTTTGAGTCTTAGTTTATTTCTCTTCTCCACTTCCCTTTTGCATTCTTTATCCCACCATGTGTGCCTTCTTATTTTTTGCTTCAGTGGGATTGCCTTTTTCGTTGCTTGTTTCACAACATTCTACACTCTTTCCCATTCTTGTTCAATATTTTGTGCATTTAGTCCTTTATCCTCTTCGTACATAAAACGCCATCGAATATAGCGTTGAAATAATTGTCTTTACAAAGCAATCAAAATAAATCTCTAAAAAACGTAGAGCTAAAATCGCCTGAAACCGATACCCGCCCTGTTTAAGTTTGCGAGCATTTAGAACCGAATGCGAATTACTGAGGTCAGCGCATTCAATGCACCCCGATGCAGTATTTTCACTTTAGCTGCAAACACATCATGTAGATATCAGATTACCAGATTACCGACTCGAAAAGTTGCGCCATACAAACCTAGGATCGCTTGTTGTGTAAAACCATATGGGCTGCTTAATTGTTGTTTCTCAAAATGGACGCTTCAAGGTCCGATCACAACTGGTGTACCTACATGTACCCTACGAAAATTGCGTTCACTGGACTCGCAAACGCATGTTTGCTGCACTTTTCACTTGTTTGCAGAAGTTACTCTCTGAAGACCTCTAGCAACTTTTAATAAATTTATTTTGCATTACAGACAATTCGTAGAATATACTTTGGAGTCGCGAGATTACATAGATTCGGTTCTTTACACCACGCCATTGCAAGCTCCACACCAACAGGCTTGTATGTACTTTATCGCTGCACGTTTTATGTATTTTGAAATCATTATTAAGACCTAGCAAGAAGAAACAATACAGGTGGTAAGACGCTATGTCGTTTATAATATAAGAAATCTTACCTAACTATATGATTTAATTCAGACCAATATGAGAGTTTTTGTCAGTATCTGTGGCTCTATGTATGCAATGCACTCACAGTAAAAATAATATCCATTTATCACAAAGCAAATTTCAGTAGTCATTTGTTTGATATGCTCTACGGTGTTGTATAACTAATGGAATTGACACCTAAATGTATCGGAAATGTAGTTCCGCTAATAAGACAAGTTTGGCCAGAGAAATTCGAGTTAGCTCCCTGTAACGTCTTACTTTAAACATGTATTGTTATCTGACTTCAATCAGAACACGTGTAATTGGATATCATATTGTTATGGGTATCAGATTTTCAATTAAATGTTTGTTTTATAAACTTTTGGTTGGAGGCGCTATCTAATGCATGGCTACCAAGTTTCAATTTATGAAAGCCACAATTCCAACTGAGTCTTGAAATTTCTATTTTCCGCACACTTTTGCTTTGTCAGCAGTACAATACATATGTGGTACCCAGGTTTTTTTTTATTTTGAAGGGTCGATATATTTAGAAATAATTGCTGAATTCTATTAATTGAAACTTAAATATTAGTATTACTAAACGTCGCTAATTAACAGTGAAGGCGGATAGTACAATTTGTGGAAAATATATTGTTAAAGATAAATACAAAACTATTTTTTCGAAAAAATCAGCTACTTCATTAGTATGCTGACAGAACACTATTATTTATGGTAATTTTCTACATTTATAATTCGCTGCTGTTTATTCACATTTACCATACCGGCCAAGCTTCTAGGCATCTTCTCTCTTCTCTCTTAGATAGATAGCTAGTGCTGTAGTCTTAACTTCCTCCGGCTAGGAATTCAAACTGATAATATTGAGACCGTTAAATTAAAATAATTTCAGACAGAAGTGCAACAGCAGCTCCATCGAGCACCCGACGACTAAAATTTGGGGCTAATAAATGATTAATAGCGATCACAAGCCAAGCCCGTAATCTTCGTGTCGCTTAATCTGGACGTTCTGGTCCACTGGGACTTACAACTTGCACACGCTGACCCATTTTGAACTTGTGGTTGGGAAAGGGAATCAGATATGATTCGCGTTAATTCGGGCAAAATCGTTAATATTCATGGGTTTGCATAAACTTGACAGCTTTGTGGTTTCGAACTGCTGCAAGAATCTGAACATTTTAATTTTCATTTGCTTTCCTTTATAGTGCATACACAGGGAAGCAAATATTAAATTACAAAATGCCTAGCTGTATGCCCTGTTGTAATTTGATAGTTGTACAGATCCGACGTTTAAAATTCGAGAAAAGTTTATGAAGAAGAAATGTCATGATGAGGGACTCCCTTTTCTGAAGGCAAAAATATTTCACAAAACTGTCACTTTAGAATTCAATTAAACATATTAGTATCCGACTACTTTAGAAAATTTTATTCCCCTAAACTAATTACTAAACACCACATCCTTATAACTGGGCGGCCAGTTGTCATAAGAGAAAGGGTAATAAAATGGAAAAAAGAACAACACGCAACCATTATTTGCTTCAACTAGCTTTCAGTCGAGACAAGGGCGGTTTGAGATACGTGAAATGGGTTTGCTTACTAAACTTCGATAAATCAACAAGTTGCCTGACAGTAGTTTGTAGAGTCGGGAGAGTTGCATGTTCGCTGGAATGGTAATACCCAACTGCTGGTCAAAAAATCAGATTTAAAGATCACCAGCTTTGTTAATCCCCTCTAGAGGGGTGTAACGGCAGAAGGAAAAATCTCCAATGCAGTGTCAGCGAAACTACGCTTTAATATAATAAA
The DNA here is from genome assembly GCA_940337035.1 of Agriotes lineatus. Classification (NCBI taxonomy): domain Eukaryota; kingdom Metazoa; phylum Arthropoda; class Insecta; order Coleoptera; family Elateridae; genus Agriotes; species Agriotes lineatus. The sequence goes on from CALNHX010008831.1 coordinate 36,796, forward strand.
ACCTAACAAATTTGTCTTCTCTCTTATTTCCAAGCGGGTTTATTTTTTCCCCAGAAACATGTGATGGTTGATGTCCGAATTCAATTCAAACTGGGATGCATTCGTAAGATTCACGTAAATCAACTGACTACTTGTCGTTATCTCAATGTGACAAGTTGGAGTTGTTATTTACAACTGCGTATGATTTCAGATAAGATAATTTTGAAAGAGTATGAAACCACACATTAAAAACCGCAAAGAGGCGGCTGCAGCCGGCCTGCCGTAAATGAGTCAAATCTAAGCCACAATATAAGGGAACTGGCTAGCAATGGTCAAAACCATTGTACATAGAAAGATATAAATTTACGTTATTCCAAAGGGCGCTATCCTGTTTGAATTTTTCTCGCGGCGATAGGCTATATGCTTGCTTAGCTTTACCTGTACAACGTGTCTAAAGTTTATTTTTCTAAAAAAAAAAATGTATGTCGTTTCACAACTGAAAATCATACAGTAAGTTTAAGAATGAAATTCACAAAAATCTAAGCCACTATGAACAGGCCAGAATGTCAACAAACAATAAACAACCCCTAAAAATTTTACTTACTGCTCGTGACGTCACGTTGCTCGATAATCAAGATCCTATCAGATGCTCACTTATGTTACAGATCCACATGAAGGTTGACGAATTGACGTAAAGAGCTGAAGGCGTTATGGCACTTCCAACAGGCATACGCCTAAAAAAATATTGTACAACAATCAATTTACTTATTAAAAGACATATAAAGATGACAGTAATTTACGCATGCAAAATCTTAATCCGGTAAATATGAAATATTTCAAATTGACCGTAAATCACACAATAAAAACGGGTTTAACTTATCTGCCTGCAGCGAATTGAACTATGAGGGAATGCAGACGGGTGATCACCGGGGCTGCGCGAAATCCTGGCCGCGAGCGATCACTCGGTAACGATGCAACTAAAATGGCTAGCTTTACGATTGACTATGGGCAGTCGGCGTCTGCCTGCACGCCATGGAAACGGAGCTTTTCCCAGGGCATTGTCGGTAAAAATTGACAACGGTAGTTCAAAGATTATCTACGAGCAATGGGCGTGAATCCACACGCGATGTAAGAAAAAACCAAAGTTCTTAATATGATGTGTATGAGCTGGACGATACGAAAGGTCCTTTAAGTATATTCGATGCGACGGAAGAAAAATGCGGAACTGAAACAAGACAAGAATCGGAGTTTAAGATTGGTAGACTGTGTTTTGGAAGTTGAGAGTATCCGACCATTGTCACAATTTTCGAGCACGGTAAGCGGTTTCCCACACAGCTACATTCATGATTCGATAACGCATACAAACCCTTGTCTTAACTGTCCCTGAGAAACTAAAGATCTCCTTCACGCCATTTACTAGCAGCGTGAAATTTCAAACAAGCTTAACAATATACATCTAACATTAATGAACACACTGCATATATAAGGAAAATTGAAAAATATAGTTAGTGGTTAGATAAAGATCACATAGTCAATTCATCCATTTATTGTATATACATTCTTCCACTGGTTGGCCGTCACATGAAGCCGTACTGCTACTTAATTATAGTTGTATTACCTGTAAACATGTTTATACGAATACCATCCATCGAAACCAAAAAACAATTTAGTTAACTGAAGAGAAGTTAGCACCGATAATACATCAAGAATATATCTGCTAGAACGCGTTTTAAAATTAATTTAGCGCTGCCTGCACGCCACGTATACAGCAGCAGCAAAAATAAATCGTGAAGCATATTATTGGGTTTAAAGAAACTTTTCAGGGCAATAAATCAGCCCGATATTGGTTCCGCTTTCTCTATGGATTTCCGAAGACACAATGGCGCAAGTTTCGCCTGTAACAGATACATCAAGCCTGCTAACGCTGCAAATAATTTAAAATTAAGGGACTCCAGCTCGAGCTGACGTTTATGGACTCACGTGCGGCGAAGCTGCGATAAGAAGCCCGTAATCGGAATTTTAAATGAATCCAATTCAACACGTGGAGCAGATGTTTTATGGCGCTAAATGCGCTGGCACTTGGCAAGTATAATTATCTGACCGGTATAAGTTAATGTTTAGAATAAGTTTCGTTTTCCATACAATTTTTCTTAGCAGCAGCTTGACTAAAGCTGTCCTTGGCTCTTTTTTTATATTGGTTGCCTGGTGGCTTAAACCCTTAAACGATTTAAGTTCAAACGAAAACTCGCAGCAAAGGCGGCTACATGAAACTAATTTGTGTCCTAGATGATTCGTGCTTTCGTAGCGTTGCTGGAAAATACGAGTACAGGTTTCCGTTTTCAAAGTCATCCAAACGTCGAGATGGGCCTCCGTTTCACCTTTATACCAAACTACTTGTGGGACATAGCAGCAAGCTGGAACTTGCCAATTATTAAGTAGGTAACCCAATCTGAACATATCCTTTGCCTTATCCCCTTACCTATTAAATTAGTCGTTCCAATCAGTTTATACTACCGGGAGTTTAGCCAGAGGATACATTTCGAGGAAATCGTTCCTTATCTTAAAGACTTCATTTTCTAACGTATACAAAGCCATTATGTAGATTTTGTTCTTGTTCTGCACATAGCGAATATAAGAAGCAGTGTCGAGCGATACTGTGGAAAATGTATAGTGGGTTTAATTATTAATTGGGATTGATCCTTAAAGGTTGCTAGGTTCTAAAGTCATGGTATGACGTTTGACATAACTGATTAAGTATGGTTACTTAACGTTCGAGTAACAATAAAAGAAGAATGCCTAAAAATAACGTCCTAACTAGTTAATACCACAACTAGTTCACAAAATAATGCCGGAGAGAGGTGGCGAATCAAAAGGGATATATTTTCAATGCATGAAAAGTTGATTAAACTTGGAATTACTCGCTTCCTAAATGTCTAGCACATTTTATTAACTACAAATATGGTTGGCGTAAGCAATCTAACATACACAGCAATTATTTTAATTTTAATTTTATTTTATTTTGGTATTCCGCCAACAGCCGTTAGGCCAATTATAGGCGTCCTTGTACAGTTTATGGGGACTTCCAACCTCACTAACGACTGTCATGATGTTATTATGACACCCGGGACCAACTGTTCCAGTGACAGCCGTATCACGTGGCGCCGAGAGAAGCAGCCATGGAACTCCCATCCAAGTTCTGACCAGAAAGAGCGTTGCTTAACTCTACTGATCGAACGTGAACGCTTGTTCAAGCTACACCACCCGGAACCCCAAAATTTGCAAAAATAATTTTGAAAGAAAAGACAGGAAGTTCGTAATCATTCCCAGGACATTATCTCAAAAAACCTTCAATCCGATCTCGGTATTGTGAAGTGGAAAGAAAATAGGGTTGATACGTTGAGCTTGCGCATCGTAAACACGCGGTTGAAGCATCCTATCCCAATATTCAAATAAGGAGCACATTCCTAACCCAAAAACACAATTCTCATCCCGAAGATTATAAACGCAGGGAAACTAACCAAATCCTAAGAAAATTGGCATAAGGAGACTATAAATACCTTTTACATGTGTAACGAAGCAACCAACACATGCACCAACATAAATCGCCTTACCAAAGCCATGTAAAGACACCAATAAAATGTAAATTTTGTACAACATCTGTGCAGCTTAATCAGCGAGTGTCCAAATTGGAACGTGACGCGATGTGCAGCATAATGTCTAACGTCAGAAAGTTATGTGGCTTTTACGTGAAATCACGGATTGACAGATTACCTCCATTGCACCATGTAAGAGTGATCACCGGGAAAAGCCAATAACATTTGAATTTTAGTGTCCTAGGTTTCTAGACGAAACACAATGGCTTATTTTAAGCTCTACAACACTATGGATTGCTTCGGCAGCCGTTAGATCATAAAATCTTCTACTTGCATAAACCAGAGGTTTTTACATATAAGTATATATATAATGAGGTAAGCGTGCAAGCGCCAGGATTGACTCGGTTCATAATTACGTCTGACAGTTTACTTACGTATTCGGTTGTCGGTACTTTTCCACTGGCGCTTCTAATCTAGCCAGCTTGAGCACTTATAGCTCTTGCGCCATCAGAATTTTTGAGTAACTGGTAGCGTTTCAAGTGTTGCAATCACGCAAACTGTATATAATCGTGTACTTGCTATATATATATGTACATGTTCGGATACGTTAATTAGTTTTATTCTCAAATAGAAAGTAACGTTGTAGTTGTCCATTACGTGTATGATTTGTTAACACAGGGGGCAATCAACTCCCCACATTGGCAACCTGCCTTAGTGGACCACAACACCCTGTACATGTAACATTGTAAATCTGGTTTTTAGTTACTTTAAATTTCAACATATTTTCTGTTGACATTTGACTTGGACCTTGTTTTCGAAATTGAGAACATAACAAGGTTTAAAATAATGTTAACAATATTTTTTTCGTAATTCATTGATTTTTTCTTTTTATAGTAAAGTTTCTCTAATAATAACAGCTGGTGGTTAAGTTTGTAGAATTTTTCTTTACAAAATAAGTGAGATGTTTCCTTACTCACATCTTTGACTTTTCTGTTGTATATAGAATTAATCCCTTCACTTTTTCTTTTCCAAGGTGGAACATTTTTAGAAAGCCGAAACCGTCTTGTTTACTGGTTGACAAGTATGAGTAAGTTATTTTTATTTTTATAAATGATATATCCGACATTTTTCAAAACTTTGAGTTTGGTTTATTTGCTGTTGGGCTAAAAACTTAAAAAATTGTTTGAAATAAACACGTCTCTGCCTTGTTAGTAAATATTGATATTATTTTTGATTGTAGTGAGACTAACTTCTTATATCTGAACGTAAGAAAATGCATAGGATGTAATATAAGCGTTGTATAAACCCCATAATGTTTTGCAGCTATTTGCTTTGTTTGTCCACATATCTAGTTCAGAGAACATGAAATCTCCGTTATTTCCCCAGTTTGCGGCTATGAAAGATCATTATTTGCCAAAACATGAAGCTGGCCCGACCCAATAGTGCTCTATAGCTGAAATTAACTTGAAACAAGACACAAGAAAAGCCAATTTGTCTATACAAATATATCGACCTTAAAACGCATGTAAAATCGTCAAGATCAAGAGAGAAAATAAAACTACAAGCCTTTCCAATATCAAATTGTATCCACGAAGTTGCACTAGATTGCGTCATCCAAACTATGGATGGCGTTATGCGTGGAAAACTACCACATCCGTTGCTGGGAATATATAGTTGCTGGCAGGCCCCTTAAGGACGGCTGAAGTTGTGCCTCCAAAATGGACGCCTCGAATGCACTTTTGAATATGAACCAAATTTGTATGATCATCTCGTACACGGTGACATTGCGTTCTCTGAACTAGTAAATGCTTTTCCGCTGCAATTTAAATTTATGAGCAGCAATTATTTGCTTCACTTTAACGTAGGCGATTTTTTCACAAGCCACTCTAAGAGGCACAGGCACTTCCGCCCTTACTTAAGGCAAACTTGCGACTGACTTGTTCTTTATGAAATCCGCTTATGCCGAAAATTTCCTCATCCCGCGAATAGGCTTGGATGTGGCATTTATCGCAGCACAAGCAAATTATAATTTACAATAGGCTTACAGCCTGCCTTCTGTCGCAGCCTTTATGAGAATTTTATTTATAAATTTCTTAAACTAATCACGATTTTCTCATTTCGTTGCTAATAATTAGTTGATATACTTTTTCAGCACATTAATTTTAAGAAAAATTCATTTTGATTTTGATAGGATAAATATCGTGGTTGCTTAAAAGCAATTGTCGTTGAATATGCAGTTTCGCCTTTAAGTTTTTACATGAAGGATATCTTTATTTAAATGTATGTCGTTGTGAGATAAAAAATATTTTGCATGAAGACTTCAAACAGCAACTAAAGGGCACCATGCAACGAATAACGCTGCAAGCTGTAACAATTCTTTGAAAATGAAGTATAGAAAATACAATAGCCACTCTTTGATGTTATAAGACTTATATGTGCATATTTAAACATTGCAACAGTTAGACTAACACTAGCTCAGCAGCTAACGTGGATCAAAGGTAATTCATATACCAGTGCTGCAAGTGGGAGTGCAGCTTTATCAACTGTATCAATTTAAAGTAAACGCCACAACATGCATTGTTATGTTTAGACAAGTTCTAGTTTCACATACTTTGGTGTAGGTGTACTAATAGGTTTCACTGTGAGGAATTCTAGTTAATTCACCAATTAGCTACTTGGTGTTAAAACGTAACAGATCTCTGACAAAGCCACAATATCTACTCTCATTCTAAAGTCGCCATATTGTGCTTTATGTAAGCAACGTATTAAATTATGTGTTGTTGGAATTCGTCTCGTGTTAGTGCACCTGGGTTGTAGCAAGTAGTATGCTTCTTGTTCTTTCTTCAGCAGCAGAGAGATCAATTGTTAAGATTAGCTTAAATATAAATGAAAGTTTATTTTATTTTGCATTCAAAGCGTTAAGGATAACCTTCTAAATTTTATTAATTTAATCGCAAGTTGATCCTTCTATGCATGTAAAGCAAAACCAAAAACTAATTTAAAGAGCTTGCAAGAAAATAATGGCTAAGAATATTTTCACCGCCTTCTTACCTAAGGTATACTTGTGGTTGCAGCATTACGTCTGTTGTTGATCAAATTTCTTTTTATTTCAAATTTTCAAGTGAAAGCGGCATGTCTTCCAATTCACCAATTTGCAAATTACACGAATGAGGAATTTGAAGCTGTGAAAAGGCTTTAAACGCCCAACGGGGTGATACGGTAGAATGACAGCTCCTGCCTACACGCACAGTTTTTCTGTGTAATCAGTCAATCACATGTCAGTTTATGGGACGATATTTTCAATTTATCTTCGAAATTAAAAACAGGCTGCAACTGACCTTTGTTGGAAACACGCACAAATCAATATTTCTTTGCCGATATACCGTTTCCATTCTCTAACGGTGAAAACTTAAGTTATTTTACTACATCGAAACAATTTGGACATAAGAAAACATAAGCAAGACATTAGAAAGTAACACTTGCTGTAGAGGAACTGCGATTGAATACCTACCAGAAGTAATCATGAGTAACGACAGTCAAATTGCAGTAACGGTAAATAGAGCCTATAAGAAATATACCTATAAAAACGACTGACGATAAAAAAACATGTAGGATAGAAATCGTTATGGTATGGTTAAATAGCAACTAAATAACAGCAAAATAATGATAAAATTTACTTTACAAGTGCATCAAAGATGGTTTTGCTGTTGGGTAGATTACTTGTGGGTTGAGTAAATGATAACCGAAGTGGACAACAATAACACCTAATTCTATATGGGAAGACATATGAAATAAACATACAGGAATCTGCATATATGTAACAATGGTACATTTATGCACAGAGTACGTGAATATAAAGGTCTACAAGTAAAATGCGTAAACTGTAGGTAAGCGAACGCTAGAGTCTCTGTTGTAAAGAATGTTTAAACCAGTCGATGAACTGACCAGTTCCATGAGCATTCTCATAGTAAGCAGATGGGTACGCAACGTCCGCTTATGCTTTCCCGTTTCCTTATATAACTTTGTTTAAGCAAGAAGTGGGGCTGTCGTATTATCTTTGGCTACTGAAGACATGCTTCTATTTCGGCTTACCCATTATACACCGGATAGCACATTTGACACTAGCGATTCGGGTTTATTGTTTGCTTCCTGGCCGGTTACGTCAACCGTTTATAAGGGTTCTTTGATCGGCGAGTAGCCACTTTGGAATGCGGGACGAATCTGCCACTTTAGTTCTATTGCTTCTAGACTCGGATTGCGTTTTAGTAATGGCGTCTTTGAGCAGGGTTTATTGCCTTTGTTAGCCGGAAAAAACTGGACACACGCCCGCTGAGCTATCACGGAGTTTCCTTAGTTTGGATTTCCTAAACTTTCTTTTGGACAGCATATTTCCAATGGCTGGAGAATTTATGAAATGGCACAAGCGAGGTGCACTCGCGGGCATATAATTTAGATCTTGAAGTTGTTAGACAACGCCCTGCATATCGTCTCGGGATTTCACTTGGCCACCAACTGATAATGCACACGTCTGTAGAACGAGTTTTACTTTTATTGTACTATCTCCGCGGAAAATGTATGTTAGCACACATACTATAGAAAGTTTGCTCTACTCTGCGACAGCGTGAAAGAAGGGATTGAGCAGTGCGAGTGGAATATTGGTGTAGGAAACCAGGATAAGAACTCAATAATTGAAGTTTCTTTAATAGAGAGTATATCCTTTAATTCTGTAAGCTCAACGTCAACTCTTTTTTGAAAACAAAATCCCAAAATAACTACGCCTGCCTGGACCTAAGGTGAGCAATCACAGTTGACACAACTGGCAGGAAAGTTTGCAATAGAAACCGCAGAACAATGGTGCATTGTACTTCAAGACTGCGTCGAATTCCTTCAGGCAGCCAATACATCATAAACCCCTTCCACTTGCGTAAATGAGGACTATATAACGTAAAGAGGGTTTGGTGCTAAGATATTGTCTAAGCAGGCTTTGATTATTGATGAACCAGTTCGAGTTCATTGAGCCGCTGACAAATTTCGGTCATTTTTGATACTTCTGCTGCCAAAATCTGCCTTGAGTACATGTAACTGGTGCGCTAAACGTAACATTTTCGGGTAATTAATAAAGTGTTGTATACGCGTAGTCTAGTAGTACTAAACGTAAAATTAAAGAAAGTGGGTGTATTTTATTGAGCAAAGCTCTCCTAGTAAAATTTTAATTTAATTAATTAATTGAAGAGTGGAAGTACCAAAGGGGCTAAGTGCCAAAACCATATTTTCGAGTAATTGAAGAATAACACTATCAAATTGCCAAAAACATTTATTCAAGCTTGAAAAATTTCTAACATGTTTACCACGATGTGGGAAATTATAATAACTAACATTAAAAAAAAAATACATTCCTAGCTATTATTAAAAAAATAAAATACAACAAACAAATAGAAAAGTGCTAAGTGCCAAACATTTTTTTAGAAGATGGGCCAAGTGCCGTTCTGTAATCTAGGTTTCCAAGTTAAGGATGTGGCGGTAAAAGTTCTTATGCTCTTCTGTTTTCATATAATTTATCATAGAGGTTAACGATTTTTTCTTATTTTCAGATATTTTGTTTACCTTTGGTTGCAATTTCAGCTCTGCTTCTTTAAGCTGCAAGAGGGTAACTCCTTTTTTCAAAATATTTATTTTTCTCCATGGCTCAATATCGCCAAACGTTTCTTTCATCTGCATTAGTGTAGGGTTTCTATTATCAAATTTTATTTTTACAGCTTTGCTGATGTTAAGGTTTTTAGTATTTAAAAACAGGTCTGCTGCACTTTTTATGTCAAAAAATCCCTTGTCTTCCATATCAATAATGTCGAATGGTGGCGTATATTTCGCCGACTTTACTACTTCATGTAGGTCTTGTGGAACCATCGACTTCATAACCCTTTTTCTTTTTTCTATTAGGCCGAAGTCCCTGTCGCAAGGCATATAACTATGGCCACTTATCAAAAAATTATATTCAATGGTATCAAATACCCCGTGTACGACTAAAAAAATCAATACAAAAAGAACCATCTTATTTTTGTTTTGGCCTGCGCAGTTGTCACTCCATAATACTAAATTTCTCTTGTGGGTAACTCCATTATTTAAAGTTCGTAGCAAACATGATGCTACTTCGTTACCCCCACGACCAGCCATGCCTTCATGCCACATGCACATGTAACCATGATTAGTATCTGCAATATGAATTCCCAAATTATAGCATGATAACTGACTTAAGTAGAACATGTCGCTGTGAGTTAAGGTGGGAACGAACATGACCTGTTGCATATCAAATGAAATACAACATTTCTGGCTATCAGGTTGTTGAGAATCAACAGTTTCTTTTTTCATATATTGCAAACTTCGCTCTACCTTTCTGTGGTGAAGTTCAAGTTGAATCTTCGCATTATTGGACTTCTTCGGGCCAATTTTGGCTGCACAGTTAAGTTTGTCACACGTATGGCATGTGTCGACACGAGGGCGATGAAAACTTAACTTGGGGAAATCTTCCTTAAACACCTTAACATACAACTTGTAAGTCATTGGCAAATTTGGGTACTTTGCCTTAAACGCTTTATACAGTCGGTGGTGATTTAAATCTGGACTAATATATTGTTTGACAGATTTAGCTCTGGAATAATGCGATTCATCTCTTGGAATAGATAGAATATGTTGGCGAACTCGTTGGCGGTCTTCAATACCAAATTTTGAAATCTTATGGTTAGTGCGCAAATCCTTATAAGTAGTTTCCCCGAGCTTTTTTTTCTGAACAATAACAGCTAGTCTTTTTCGGCTAACATCGAAAGTATCTATAAACGTGGATCGACAAACGCGAATAATATTGCCCTCACCATCTGGTAATGTATAGAAAACCGAAGTTTGACGATGACTGTTTGCAGGATCTTGATATTTTCCATTTCTTCGCCTTTTTATTCCCGATATGGATATTAAACCCATTAAATATGTACCTTGAACTTGAGAACTTTCACTATAAAATTTTTGAAAAAGCTGAAGTTTTCGTTCAGCAGTGAGCTTTTTGCAGTCATAATAACATTTGCAGACTCTCTGAAATAAAAATTCAGCTATTAAAATTACATTCAGTAATGAAAGTGGTTTCATAAATCGTTACGTTCTAGTTAATAAAACTATTCGTAATACACTTCAAAATTGTGGTGATTTACTAGTACACCACAATGCTTAAATTTCCCGCCATTTGGCGCCATTTTCGTGCCCGCTGCATTGTAGAAATACATGGGATGGCCTATATTTCCAAGGTTGCTATATTTATGCACCTTAATCACGTACTATATAAAATACATACATACTGGATCAAGTATATAAAATACTATAATAGGTGTGTATGTTTAGTATAAATTTTTTGCTGAATTGCTTGCCATAAACAATAATTTAGAGGTTAATATAAACCCACCTGAGGCTGCGGTTCCTTTTTGGCGGGAACTTCTTTCTTTTGACGATTGATATAAGATTGTCCTGCCACTTTTTTCATTGCTTGAACAGCTCTGAACCTTCCACTCTCTTTTCCCATTTTGACAACTATACACAAAACTCCAATTTTACACTTAGTAACGGCCGATAAAAGTATAACAAGTGACACCCGTGACTCTGTTGAAGTAAAGGCACTTACTACCTTTGTATGGAAAATAGGCCTGCAACATACACACAGCTCCATCTGTGATATTTAATTTCAACCTTTGTGTAACGAGTGGCACTTAGCACTTTTGTTAGGACATGCGGCATGGTACATGGAACCTTTCTAAAGCAAAAACTAAAATTTGTAAAATTTGGCACTTAGCCCCTTTGGTACTTCCACTCTTCAATTGTTGAAAACGAAAGTAGATATGTATTCCAAAACGTTCATGTTCTAATATTTTTCATTCTATAGTGTGCCGCCACAAAAAAGTTTCAAACGCAATAATTAAATAACAACAAGATAAGTAAATTATCAATTAATGACTTATCCCGAGAATTTTTAAGTTGTTCTATATGTTGACGCAGCTTGAGCACTAACCTGATCTCTTTTGTTAGCGTTTTGTCCTCTTGAACGTTCAAAATTATTTATATTGATTTTCCAACAACAGACTTCATCAATTAAAGCCTCCTTTGAACTTTTTGCGACTAAGCACAGCTACAATTTAATTAACGTATATTCTACGAATCTCAGGACAGAAAATAGGCAAGCAAAGCGAAACAAATACCTTGAGCCGATTTTAAATACACGGCTAATCACCAATATAGCAAACTCTCCTAGGCTTTGTTTTGTTTCATTGCCGTTAATTAATGCAATAACAGGTAACAGGCTTTCATTAAATATAGCGTAGCGTATCTATTAAAAGTAGCTTTGATTTTTCGAGTAAAAATGTTGCTGTGCGAAAACAAATTCATCCTACAAGAAAAACTTGATGAAATTTTCCCCAAGATTATGTATGTGCAATGTGCATATGCCCTTATGTGAGCTATATGTATTAATCTTGTATATTTTTTGTCGTCTAACATTATGTATATAGTGTGAAAAGTTTGGGAAAAATGAACCGCATATGCCATAGCTCAAAATAAGCCGATTTAAGCTACATTGACCATAGACAAAGGTCTACTCCTAAGGAGTTACAGCCATCTAAAGATGATGAAAATGCTATACCGTCTTTCTTGTATGAAAATAAAATAAGAGGTAGGCTTTGAAAACACAATAAATTTTGAGGTTTAATTAAAACAATGCATTAAACAGTTCCAAAGCCTACCTGTGATTTGAAGTGCATGCAGTAAATAATATCCGTGAAAGCCCTGGAATATTTGAGAGTATCAAAAACTCTCTACGCAGTCATAGTTTTCCATTTATTGTTTATTGTGCAGTTCTCAAATTAAATGTATTGTGTTTTCAAAGATTGCACGTTTTTTAGTTTTGTACACGAGACGTGTTAAAGCATTCATCATATTTAGATGGCCGTAACTCATAAGAGAAGGACTTTTGTATATAAGCAATTTGGATTAAATCGGCTTATTTTGAGCTCTAGTACATGGGTTAACTTTTTCCGTACCTTTCAGGGGCACCCTGTATATTGCGATGGTCTGCTACCAATGGCAATTCTGTCTCCTTTATTAGTATTAAATAAATGTTAATTAAATGGAAATCAAACATGAACTAAATTGCTACTTTATTAATTGCGACAAATAGTAAAATAATCAGGCTTAAATACATTTATAAACCGTAATTATTGATAAACAATTTATAATTTAATTAGACTAAGAATAGCAAACAACGGACAATGATTACTATTTAAATTTAGGGTAGCGGGTTGAATGTGACCCCAAATCCTCAAATGAAAGAAAACTGTTGGTTAACATTCATATTTATATTAAAATAGTAATATTGACGCAAGTCGCGTGGTAATTTATGTGAAATTCGTAAATACTTCAAGACTTCCGGTAAAGCGGGTTCATTACTGAAATATATTGCAAGTACGGGATTGTCTCAGTTCAACTCAACCGAACTATTCGATCATTAGCATGTTGCAATGTCGCTTCACAACTTTACAAATTGAATGGTAATATTCACTCGGATGGCATGTGAGACACATTCAAGTTATGTTAACATTTAAACTGTGCTACACAGGTGAATTTCTAAGTTTACGCTATTATCTCAAATAATTTAAGAGGGCTTGCCGAATAAGATATAATCTGGTATGTGCCAAACACATTAAAAGTCCGAATACCAATTCGGTACACAAGGCGGTTCTAATTTGTAGGTTAAACTTGAGGCACCTATGATGCGACGCAGGTCGAGCAATTATAAAACTGCCATTGGGCAGCTATATAGCCGTCCGTGAACGTGTAGAAAGCCCTATCAAAGACGTCACGGAATCCACAGGTGGCCTACGCTAGGAGGCGGAGCAGATTGGTCTCAAGCTAACTGCAGGATCGAAGCCTTCTAGCACACCAGTCCCAAGCACGGAGGTCGCAATAAACTCAAGAGTACCATTCGTTCACAAAGGGGTCGAATTTGGCCGTACAGGGAGAAAAAAAAGCTAAAATTAATTGCACACAACAGAACCACGGAGTAAGGCTTCCAGCTTTGCCGAAATGTAACCATGTGCTGGACGCAAGTGAATCCAGAGCGATGTCTGATTTCAGAAATTCCCATAAATGTTCCTCAACGACACTTCATTCAAATATTCCAACCAAAACGGAATAAAAAAACGGGTTTCCTCAAGGAAGGATACTAGAGAAAAAAACTAGAATATCACAAACGTCGCTCACTCAGCAACCTTTCTGCATCAAGGCATGAAGGCAAATGGACGAAATGGCAGGATAAAACTCCGAAATTTTGGGAAAGGGAGAAAATGCTGAGTATGCAACTAAACTAGCACAGTATCAAGTGATACCTAAACTGAAGCAAATTGATTAAGAATATTTTCATCTATCGAAACCCAAAAATAAACTGATAGCTCAATTAGAACGTGGCCAAAAATTTAGCTTTAAGTAAAATAAGGTAAATAATTACAGAAGTATTTAAAAGTGACTTTTGGCTTATAACAACATCTAACCTATTTTATCCTCTTTGGGAGGTGAATTCCGAAAAAACCTGAAAACGTTTTAACTCCATTAGTAAAAAACAGATATTCCGAATTTCAGCTTCCTACTAGTTTTTGCGTTGTCGCAATATTTAGAAAAACATATGACCACATTGAACTCTGAGGTGTGAATTCCAAAAAACCATGAAAGTGATTGAAATTTCGAAAAACTGGAAAAACAGTTTTGACTTCATTTGTAATAAGAATAGATTTACATATTGTCAACTTCGTACCTGCAGCAGTCTCGTTATGGTAAACTTTAGGAAAACACATCTACCCGAGTTAAATTCTTTGAGGGAATTCCAAAAGACCCTAAAGCGCTTGGACTTGCAAAACGAACTGACATGCCGAAATTCAAGTTCCTAGACGGTCGGTGATGCGGACAAAGCCGCAGTCAATAAAAGCCATTTTACCCTATTTTTTGCCATTTTATTTATATACCTTGGGGGAGAACTTTCGAAAACTTTGTTTGCGTGGGTACCTATGTAGTAAGTGGATGAGAAGTGAAATTTTTCACGTTTCTAGCTTTGACCGTTATAAAGATTTTCTGATTATATATTCTAACTCAGTGTCTTAGGATTTTCCATATTTATTTATTTATATATTATTTATTTTATCATTTTCTTATTAATTTGTTTTACTTTTTACATTTTTGAATGTGAGAGTGATTTGTTAAAGTAAAAGCAGAATGTCAAAAGTGAATTAAAACGTATTCTATCTAGGCCAAAAAAGACTGCGCGACGTCCAACCCGTTTTACGTAGGTGATTGCAAAATGCATTTTAACTTAGCCGCCTGGTGCTGACATGATCCGGCTCGTAATTACACGGAATCTGTTTTTTGCATTATTTGCCGTTTTTCCGGTAGGAACTGGGTCGACAGCGTTCGCGAAAAACAAATTAGCTCTGGGGTGCTGGCTCCCTTAACTAGCCTAAAATGATTTAATACGTGCAAGTCTGATTTTAATAGCCGTCTCGTTACAGTTTATTGCTACAAAACCCTTGTCAGAGATTCCGCTCTCATAATCACTACCTTAGAATCTCGCGAGCGCGTCGTAAACAAAGCTTTATGTTGTGGCAGCTCACAGCACCCCCGTAATTTGACAACATATACTTCGAATTATGTAATTGCCGCTTGACATAGCTACCCATAACCGTCATGCTTCGCGCGTTCTATGCCGCTGAGGAACCCTTCATAGTTGTGTCTCTATCGCCTCCAGGCTGGTGTATCGTTTGACCAATTATTTTACTGAAGGTGACGATTTTTAATGCTGAAATGTACCTGGAGCAGCTATCACCAGCATTTTGAAATACATAGTAGTTAATTCTTAGTATACCCATGGAGTAGTCACATTTTGTGTCACGGCTATGGCATTACACTGTTCAACCATACTGCAAGTATACATTGGAGCCTCTTCAAATGTTTTCTAATATCTTATAAACCTGGAAACATAATCTTACCTTCAATGCCACATTAAAATAGTATGTCTGCTCAGTGGAAGTTTATTTTGAAATAAGCTGTTACTAATTAATGAGTGTAAATTGTAACAAATCACTAGCCTGCCCTACAAGTTTGAAACTAAATTGAAAAACTTAGATACAGAACAACCAGGAACGGAGAAGCAGTTGATAGATAGCTTAGCAGTCGAAAATTAACCACCTAATGGAGCAGAAGATTCCCCAGTTCCATCAATTGCAATAGCTACAAAGTCAATTAACTTCGGTGTCATAAGACATCAGACCTGCAAGCGCATATGGACCTGTTTTCTAAACTGCTCGGAATATCGTAACATAGAACCGGGCTACATTTTATCGAGGAATGTATAATAACACGGCATATATATGACACGCTGTAAGAATATGTATCAATGCCTCGGAATGACTCTTACACGCTCGACAGGAAGTAAGACAACTTTCCTGTAAGATTACATTTCGACACACATGCGTGTTAAGGACACCATCTTGGCATACAACCACAAATCCCTCCGTCTCGGAGTTTAAACCGCTCAACATCAAAAAGACAAATGTGAGCTCAGGCGATAACCCTCCTGTTCCACGTGTGGGAAGAACTGGGAGTGTATCTACTTTTTTATAATATTTATTTGGACGATCTAATTATGCTTCTCGAACTGAGAGTTGCAATGCGTTTCCCTGGATTTAGATCGCCGTTAGCGAGTTGCCTATATGGGAAGAAACCGCGAATTCCGAATTCTTCTGCGGCTATGCGAACCGCTTGAAAAGGGAAGAAGCTGTTGCCCGCTTGCTCATGTGATATAATTGGTTTTATGAGTGGTGATTGTTCTTCAATACATGATTGCATATGTAGTGCACACATTGCCTTCCAAAAGCAACGCAGGAAATCATAAAAGTGAAAACTTCAGATCGACTGGCTGCCCAACCTAAATCAGTGGCTGACTAATTTTGCACGTAACGATACGCGTGAGCTGGTGACTATTGTCATAGCTCGACACCCTAATGGTATGAGTGAACACTGAGGGCTCTAAGAGTGAACTACAGGTTGTCCCGAAACCCTTTTGAGAATAATAGCGACCAGCTGCCCCAGGATTGGTAGAATCCAATTGACCACTCGCAGATAAGCGGACTTGCAGTAAAATCCTCTTGACTGCCGCAAGGCGCTTGGACAATAACGACATAACATTCGCTAACAAACATCCGAATTTTGCAAGTTGGTAGTAAAGAAATCATCCGGCTTCGAAACTGACACGATGCCTAATTTTCTCAAAAAGCGAAGATTCCAAACAACCATCAGAAGTAATTGCACTGATAAGAATCTATATAAATACAGTCAAATAAGCCCCGAACCGTTCAGTCTTACCTATTCATTCAAGCCCATTTCTTTCAGTATCATTCGTTCTGTTTACAACATTCTAAATTCCGTATCTACAAGTCGTCTAACACATTTCTCGAGTTCGAGTCAGTAATAACCCTCATTCGTTCAAAGGGCTCTGTCGGGGGGCTGGCATTTGGATGTTAAATCATATAGTTGTTTAACCGCGCTACATATTGTAATGGTAGCATATGAAGATTGCTAGTTTGTTTGTGAAAGCTAATCCGTAGGTATGAGATTATTTATGGAAGGATAAATAAATTAATTATTAAAATGTACAAGGGTGAATTTATGTAGAAATGAACAACGTAACTATTTGAGATTTATTTAATTGTTAACAGGTTGAATACACATCCTGTAAAGCTATCAATATGTTATCAGACGGGTTCTAACATATGAATTAAATAATGTGTGTTTTAGTAAAGACAGTTGCTCAGTAATATAAGAATTCAGATTATAATTTATGTTAAATGGCAATCATAATTAGCCATAAGACAGCATCAATTAAGGTAAAAGGTAGAGTCGAATAATTATTTGGAAGTCACTTATAAAAATGTCAAATTAAAATAAACTGTATTGAAATGTATCCAGAAGCGTTAGCTATGGAAAATTGTAATATTTTTAATAACAACGAAATTTTTGATTCTAAAATGTAAATGTATCTTCGACAGAAGTAAATTTTAGAAATAAAAAGCTCTTTAATTTAATTATTCGTATTATCTGGTTGATGTAGTAAGGGGTGTTATTAATAAAATTCAGGAGCGAAAAATAAAATAAATATTTAAAACAAACCGAATAATAAACATGGCTATAAATGGCACAAAGAAGAAAGTGAACAGCTAAGAACAATAAAATAGTCTTGATAGATTAATAAAATCTGCAGCAGATTTGGATGAACTGCATAGGAGTCACTATTAGGTATTCTGTTTTATTTGGATCTGTATTGGTGTTACTGTCAGGTGAATACATTTACACTTTACACTTAAGTTGGAATTGGATGTACACTGCAGGGGAATATCCTGTTGGATTTAGACAAGCTTGTTTTTGGATGGACTTCTACATCTGAATTGGATTTTAACCTGTTAGAATTGGATAAGGGGCATTGCGGTCGCTGTTAAAAGTAAGGTGATTCCTGAAGACGGAAAGCTTACATTGGACTGGGAGGCAGTTTGGATTGCTAATAGTTTGGTCACTGTTGCAAGTAAGGCGATTCATGTAGGCTGGGAGCTTGCAGTGGTACTGTCTACATTGGAACTGTACGCGATTAGCAACGGCAGCTGTTGCAATTAATTAGGGAGCTGTATTTAAATGGGGGTTCCAGAACATCAATAGGCGGACTGCGTGTGTTTGATTCGACAGAGCTGCTGATTGGACTGCTTGAGTGAGCTAAACAGGTATATGTTAAAATATTTAAAGGAAATAAGCTTTGTACTAGTGAATCACTTACCATAGTCGATATTTGAAATAAGAATGTGTGTAACAGATATGATTTGACTGACTTTTCACTTTCATAATTGTTGACAGTTGTAGCACTGTCATAATATATTAAGTCATTTTCATTGTACTAATCAACTATCACATGTAGTAATTTTGATAATGCATGAACCTAACCTGATTTACGAGTGATTGGTTTCCTAGAGCTAGCAATAGAGAAACAAACTCAATAGTAAGTAATTTTATAAAAAGCGCTTATACTTTACATAAGTTTATCTAAACAGAAATTTATTTCAATCTAAAAATAATACCATACAAGCTTTTATAGTCTTTCATTTACCTGAGCTGGTTAAATAAAATAAAGTAGATAGCATCAGTAAAGGCAAAGTAAGGGTTATAGCAATATGTGTTTTTAATTCTACGTTTTTGTAATTATGTGTGTGATCATTATTGAATCTTGTTAAATTAAATACATATAAAGTGGGGCAATAAAATTGACTGATATAAAAATATACGAAGTATGTACGTTTACGCTAACTTTGAATGACGAAAGAAACATCTTTTAAATGTTTTCAATGTCTCCTACAATAAATGGTCTCGAAGACGGGTGAGATACATAAACTTTCAAATTTAAATAGCCCTGCAGGAAAAACTCATGGGGTGTAAAATCCGAAGGTCCAACATGCCATGGTACAGCGCCGATATGGACAGTGAATTCATTTCAAATAACACAGTTTACTACAAAAACAAACACGTTGATGCATCGGCACTGTAGCCTCTCTTGATTTTCATGAGATCTATCGAAAGCGGTAATAATGACATTTAAAAAAGTGGGCTCGATGAGTTCACATCAAATTGATACCACTGTGTTAACATAAAAAGACAACACAATTTACGTTGGCTAATCTCTCAAAAAACCAAAAACCCTAAACTGCTTGACCACACC